>JAPMAE010002971.1:0-16121 GCA_036584705.1 Rhyacophila sp. 25_7 | reverse complement strand
GTATAGAAATAAGAATAAATAATTTTATATAACAATAATAATATCACCTTGTTTCCTTGTGAACCAATCCGAACTAATCCATTATATAACATAAATTTAATTATTTATACATATATTTTTAATTATTAATTATTATTTTATTTTCACTTCGATCGTGGGGTCATCAGCACGCACCCATTTTAATTTGATAACACTGAAGGGACACTATAAATATAATATTCAAAAACACGTTTCGACAATTTTAGTTAACATTCAAGTATCTACAACTCTGGTTTCATGAAGTCGCATTATTAATTTACGTTAATATCACTTCCGTGCTTTAAAATCAGCGTACAATACATTTCAATGTAATCGTCTTGTAATATGCACCCAAGAGATACATTTAATTATGTCATAATATATTGAAGGGTGAGGGAAATAACAACCATTATTGATCAACGAGTCCATTTGTGTTCGAAAATAAGACTATGACAACATCTTCTAATCATCTAACGGAACGAATTGAAGTGTATATTCGCGTTGGGAAAGAAAGGTCACTGTGAAAATAAAGGGCAAAGGTATGTATGGCAGGTTCCACGCGTTGACGGCTAGAAAGAATATTTTCTAAAACTAATGCTTTTTCGACGATCTTAATAAAAGATATTTTTTCTGATAAAATGATTATTTTGGGTGATTTTTAACTTCCTATGGCCCATAATAAAATGATTATGAACTTTAAAATTGAATTATTTCAAAATAAGCGAAAAGCGACTATGATCGTTGTTACCCGTCACCCTTAAATTGTGTAAATATGATGTCAACGTAATAATCGTCGAGTACGTGAATGATACGAATCTATTCATACATCAATTTATTCTATATTACATATAAATCATCGAAAAAATCGTCGCTCTCGTAGGTGAGTGGATAGCGCATAAGACTCACAAGCCGAGGGTCTAGCGTCCGAACCCTATAGCTGGCAAAAATTGTAGTATAGTTTTTTTTTTAATTTGAATTTGAAACCAGGGCGTGTACCAAATTGGTCGAGCTAATAACAGACAATTTAATCATAATAAAAGAAATCTATCAAAACAATCTTCGCATTGTGAAGATCCATCTAAATGCTGCATAATAGTTTCGACGATTCTTTCATTTATATATTTAAATAAAAATGTTGTAAATTAAATGCAATATTGTTGATTTACCTTTAATTTCACTTGTCGATTGAACGAATGAAATCCGTAAATTAAAAATATATATTCTCGTATAATTTCTTTTTAGTAGAGAAAAATTAGTCCGTCGTTCACTGGTTCGCCATCTGTCCTTACGCCGGCGCCTGACGCTTTCACCCCTTCCCTTTAAAATGGCGTTCTTGGTGTTCTCAGTAGTTCTGATACATTTATAAAGACCCCCCTTCCCTCACGTTGAACTTGAACTGAACTTGGCCCAGTAGACTGGCTTAGTTACTTGTATCGATGTTGTGCAAGTACCCAATATCGGATCTTTATACGACGTTGCCGTATTCACGATGCATCTTTAACTGATTTGATGATGGAAGTATTTTTACTTGAACCAAATAATACTAAAATTAGTTCGTTACTAGTACTATGTAGCAATCAACCGCGAAGGAGGTTTTGCGTACGACCTTTTATATAAATCAACTATTTAAAAAAATAGTTGCAGACATGAGTTATTTTATTTAAGTCCAGGCTATAATAGTTGAGATTTCAGAAAAATACACTTTTGTCCATGATTAAGTAGTAAACATTTTTTCAACTTGTGTTTGTTGCGTATAAAAACAAAATAAATGTCACACTAGAAGACCAGTACACTGCCTAGAGCAGTGATTCTCAAAGAGGGTGTCGCAAAAAATATACATAGAATATCTTATTGAAAGGTGTACCAAAGTTATTAATTTCTATTAATACGAAAAATAAATCTGATATTAATCAAAATTATGAGTGTTTCAATTCAATTAAACAAATGAAATTAACTCCCTCTGAATGTAAATTCAACCCCCCACTCCGGAATGTTTTTATACACATACCCATTCATCGGGGGGTCGTTTGAAATTTTGAAGTGCAAAAAGGGTTCGTGGACCAAAAAAATTGAGAAACACTGGCCTAGAGTACTAAGCGCGAAGGTGACTTGAGTTTGAAACCAAAACAACAATCTCCCGTTAATAAATATAGTCGTCAATATCTAAAACAATATTTCTCAGGTTACAACACGTGTACTTACATGATGAAGAAAGTAGAAAAAATACTCCATTAAAAATTTAAAATAATTACGAGATTTTTCACCGAGGAAAACGTTTTAATACTTTAAAAAAATATCCGTTAATCGTTCACAATACATTATCTTAATGCATTATTAGCTCAAATTAATGACAGCTAAATAAAAGCCACAAGAAAAATACACATCGCCATAATGAATACGAGTAGCATGGAGATATCGCTGTCGTTCAATTGCCACTGCTCACAGGTTTAGTTTTGAACTTTGAGCGGAATTAATAGTTGCCAAGTAGTCTGCAAACAGAACATGATAAATAGTCTGCATATGATTCCACACGTCAAAATTAATTGAAGTGTTAGAATCATTAAGAAATAATTAAATTAATAAATAATATATGAAAATAAGATGAAATAGTTTCGCTGTTGTGACTTGACTACGAAGATTATTATAATAAACACAAATCTATTTTAGATAAAAATTCACTGATTAAAATGTTCCTTCATTGTCTGCGGTAACGAAAACGAAGCTAACTTTCTAATTGACGAAATTATCAAAATAATTAACTCATCAATTAATTCTATTAACATACCAATCTAATTAACGAATTATCAAACATCACATATACGAGTACTAAATGGACATGTGCTAGTAGAAGTTTTTTTTAATTTAAAACCCTTTATTTACTGACGGGACTTCTAGGTCCCATTTAATAAGAACTCAATACAAAATTTAACCATTGGTGAATTCTGATGGGACTTACCAGCAAAACATACTTAAAATAATTTAAGTTTATGTATATTTTTAGAAACCAAAAGAAAACAAACTTTCAATTTCCTCTTCACAATGTTCTTAATTATTCGTATGAAAATAATCGCTGAGACCATTATTTTCAAACATCAGTAAACAAAGGATTAATAAATATATTTGTCTTACGTTTTCTGCTGAAGAATCTCAAGGATTAATAAAAGAAAATGCACCAGCCCAGACCCGTATGTGTCATTATGCGTCTCTTTGAAAGAAAAATCAGCAAAAAATCGAAATATCGGTTATAAGATAATCCACGAGATTACTAGACACAGACATTCTGATGACCATGGAAAGAAATGAGTATCAATAGAACGTTAATTTTCAAAGAGGGATGATTAACCTTTTCAGGAGTATTGGCGCACATATGCGTCCATTCATAAATAGCTTTAAAGAAGTATAGACGTATGTGTATGTCGAACATCACGCAATAAAATACTCTTATATATTATTTATGCATCAAATATACGTTATACAACAATAGTATTGCATATATTTAATAAAATTTAAAGCTAGATTCATTTTAAAAAAACTTGCACCCAATTGCGCAACTGTAATTAAAAAACGCACTCTGAACAGGTTAACGTGTATAGATGGTATTATACTGAGTTAAATAAATTGTAATTATGTCTTTTTTTTTATTAAATAGGTAAATAATTTTCTTTAAAAATCGTTCTTGAAATGTAGCCTTCAGTTGTACAGAAGCTTCGAAGCTACTACATCCGTATTATAAATAAGAGTTATCCCACGCGTAATAGTGAAGATAGACGTTATTTTATTCTATAATAATATTCCCATCAACATTTCTTACAAAAATGAATACGTGTACGGTTATTTTTAAACCTAAATAAATTCAAGCATGCTCTGTAAACGGTGGTAATACCCACATTCAAATCTGTATAACTTTCCGGTGAATAATACGAAACCGCATTTTTTTCACTTCACTCGAAGTTTTATATCAACAAGAATATGAATCATACGACATATCATAATAACTATTCTGTTTATAGATAGGTAACATAAATGTTGACCATTAATATTATGATTATGCACGCACAAACGGAACGGCAATGTTGCCATATTTGTTAAAAACTACCATTGACCAAGTAAGTGCACGGAGTGCCAGTATGATGTATTAATTAGAATCAAATTACACTCATATCTGTTACAATTTTATTGGATGCAAAATCCTTGATAATTTAGTACCGGGATGGGGTATGCGGCATTCTAATTCCTCCACTCTCCCTACATATTGCCGAATTTGTGATCCGCGTTGAATCACAGAATTGCCGTGTTCTTTTTTTTTTTTTTGGAAAAATGTTAAAACCCGCATGTATTGCACGTTCATGAGAATCCTCGATTTCGCTGTGCTATGGTTTTGTTGAAATGTTACGATTTGCATAAAATATTTTTGTTGTTAGCGGTAATAACTGATTATTCATAAAATAATTATTACGTGCTAGTTAAATGTATTTAATACAATTCCTATATAAAAATTGAGCCGGAGGCCGTTGTAAGAGATATATAAAGCGACTGTTACCTGATGATAATATAAGTGACGACAAAAATTATATACGAGTAAATATTGTTTAAAATAATATGTAAAAGGGAAGAAATAGAAATCGGAATGTTTGGAAAATATAAAAAGCAAACACAACGATATGTCTGGCGACAAATTACGCTATCATAACGAGAACGCAAGAAAATATATTTGTTAAAAAATATATACAATTATTTCAAGCTGAACATAATCAAATAATTGTGCCCGTTGTGCAACTTTCGACATAAATGTATTTGAGGACGCGTATGAACAAATCGAATTGTTTAGGTACAGCCGTCCGTGGACATGGCAGCGTCAACAAGGCGGTCATCAGAACAATGGTGATATGGTAACCTGAGGAAAAGTGTACATATAATATTATTTTCTATTTACTACTGAGAATGAAAATGTAAGATCGGATTTACAATAGAACATTGCTTTACTCAAGTAAGTCAAGTATCGGTTACTATTATGTTTGATGCTAATTACGAGTAACTATAAAAGGAGATGAATTTGAAGCCGCAATTTTATTACAACTTGTGACAAAATGACTGCTTTGGAAATTGACTACAGGAATTATAACTCAAGAGAATTTGTACGTAGATTATTTTCATCAATAAATACGGACAGAACTTACTAAATATACATGATAATGACATGTTATTACTACTCGTATAGGCATATATAGCATTTAACTTTAAAGAGAAAGTTATGGGCGATGCATAATATAATACACTTTAAGGTGATTATTATGATTAACATTTTAATTTAATAAAGGAAGTTTTGAGACACTGTTCCGTGCCAAATAAAAAAAAACAAAACATTTACACTTTAGACAATCAACAATGTGCGTGCATATTTGTGTGTAAATTTAATTCAATTTAGGAAGCAAGAAAATCTTTAATTTATATTTTGAAGTATGTGCAAGCAGTGTGCAGAAAGTGCCATAAAGCAAGACTAATTTTGAACCAGTCCAAATGCTGCTGAAGATAACACACATTAAAACTATATGTGGACCAACGCGAATAATCGTTTTAATATGTGAATTTGCTCTTAATAGACTAGTGTAAGAGAAGCCTAGTAAATAATTGTCAATGGTCCAGTTATATATAATACTTGTAGCCGAGAATTGGGACGTATAAACATAATCGAACTTAACAGATAAACGCGGTTGATCACAGTTTTCTGGTATGTAACTCGTTTGTATTTTATTAAACTAAATGCGTATTGTCGATTTAACGACAGATTGCTGTTTTGAGAAATCAGTATTTTATCGTTTATTTTGATACGTCTGATGACATTTATTTAATTAGCTTTCAGTACCATCTTTAGCGAATCTTTCGGATGAATCTAATTGAATAGATTTTTTCACATATAATAAAGATATATTTCAATCTATTTGTAAAATATATTGTAGAAAACTAAGTCGACACGTTTATCTATTTTAATTAAATATTCTGTACGAATTAATGTTACAACAATCGCCGGTAATTCACTACATAATGGCAATGTAATTAGACATAACCGTACATGTTAAATTAGCAATAAATCTTCTATCGTACTTTTCTCTCACCACACACAAAGTGCCACACAATTGCAATAATGTAGACGTTTTTCGTGTATTGAAGAGGCTTCCATTGTGAACTATTTATAACCAAACAACCAAACTGCCACGAAGAAAATGTATCGTTAACAATTGGACCAACTACGGTAACTTACTCGTCGGAGGAAAAAAAGCTACGTATTGGCTAATGGAAAATATCATATTTTATTACGATAACGCGTGGTCTCACGCGACACGAGACACAGTTCAAAAACGGAAGCAGTTTAAATGGGAAATCGCGACACATCCACAATATTCTTGTGATTTGATACCTCTGATTATCTCTTCGGTAATCTCCAAAACTACATTAATAATAAACAGATTAATACAGAAGTTGATGTCGAAGAGTCTTCGGTTAAAATTTGAAAAAAATCTTAACGCCAGGGAATTGAAAATTTAAGACCAGGATAGAAAGAAGTATTAATTGATTAATGGTGAATATTTTAGACTGAAATTTAAAAAAAATATTCATTAAAATATATCGTTGTGATACTGCATTATTTGTACATATGGTAACCCAAAAGGTGTGTCAAATTTACAACTATATCAGTTTAATGTCATATTGAAAAAAATGATTATTTTATATCAAATAATATATCGTTCACGATTGGTTTTTATTTTTCCATTGAAGACGATTTTGTTAACATGTCGATTTATAGCTATATATAGGTATAAAATCGTGAACTCGGGTGAAAACTGTGGAAGGGCCTATATAGTCCAAGAGCTATACAATTTAAAGGGAAAAAAGCGTCGGAAACTTATTAATTTTATATTAAAACTAATTAAAAAAAACAAATGAGAAGACGTCGTATTTACATTTGTTCATGGCTCGTGAAAAACCCCGCGAAAGTCACTACACATTGATGTTTTTTATATATATATTGAAAGAACACAATTTTAGGACCATCGTGCTTTGCATGACTTCGCTGTGTGACGGCAACATCCCTTAACGCACCTGTCATAAATTGAGGTACACTGTATTTATTATACCACAGGCCAGTGAAGTCGGAAACTATGCTCGTACGTATTTTATATGCAACAAAGTTTTCACGTTATACTCAAAAATACTTAAAAAAGAAAGCTTGTAAGCTTTGCTGACAGTAGTCATTGGCTGAATTTTAAAGTAAATTTTCTCAGAGGCTTTTATTGATAGAAATATACTACCTAACTTGATCCTTGGCATCAATATTTGATTTTTGCACAGTGGGAAGATCGGGGGCAAATTAATAAGTTAGCATCGTCCCTTAACGTCTCTAAATACGAATACTCAGTAATAACATATAAGTAGGAACTTACAACAGAAAAATCTTTATTTAGTATAAGGATAAATAAGTTAATACGCAAATCCAGTAATTTTCAAAATCTCATTAACGGTTTTATGTACTTCGTGATGTCGACTTCAGCCGGGTGCAGCTTAACCATCCACCTTACAGTGCAGACCTAGCACCGAGTGATTTCCATTTATATCTTGGCCTAAAATTATTTCTTGCTGGTCAGCAGTTCAACGACGAAGACGAGATAAAGAATGCTGTTACTACGTGGTTTGCATCACAGGCGGGAATATTCTATGACAGGGACATACAAAAATTTGTATCTCGCTATGACAAATGCCTAAACAATGGTGGAAATTACATAGAAAAATAATTCAAGGTTTATATGTACTTAATGCAATAAAAAATGTTTTGTTTAATAGCCAAAGGGAACTTACTTTCTGGTATAGCCCTTGTACAAATGTTTATTTACGAGTATCTGTCGTCAACGTAATGTATCTTTGATGATATTAGTTCATATCTTCATTTGACCAACCGTTGATCCCCGAAAGTTTTTTTTTATATTTTGGGCTAAAAAGACAGTCGTACACATTCAATATCGTACCGGCATTAAATGAAAACACAATTTTTATCCACTTGTCAGCACATTAAATATTAGAGAATCATTATTTTACTAACTATTTTGTATAAAAGTATGTATAGACTGTGTTGTTATTGTGATTATACTGTTTTTTTCTAATAAGTAAATAAAATTAATTTCTTACAATATAAAATAAAGTTGAAACGGTACGGTAGATCGAAACGGGAAATACGCCGACACAGCAATGCCTGAGAAAAATAGGGGGAGTTCTTGTCCCTGTTATTCTTTTCAGATTCACTGGCATGGGATGACAATATCCTTTGAATATTTTCTGGTTCAGAAAGTTTGTATTGCAGATCAATTTGTAGTTCCGCCGTATGAATAACACCGCAAAATCACACCTTTCCCACTAGACGCATAGCAGCGTATTTGTTGGATGAAGACAAGCTTTGAGAGTTGGCATCGCTTAATCCCCGAAGTCTGTGAGACAACATCTATACACAATTCCTCGATTATAAAACCCACGTTTTTTTTTTACTATTCTGGCGTTTCTATTTCAATTTCTGTCAAAACTGCGACAGTTGTGATGATCGCTGGATGTCATGATGGAGGGGTGAGTTGATATGCAATAGTATTGCTTTGTTTCGCTACACCCACCTAAGCGGCATTCCGAACGAGCGAGATAAATATGCATTCCATCACGACATGTGCACGCGATAGACAATTAAACTTTTCTCTCTAGTTGAGAGACAATCGCAAACACTCTCAATTTTATCATTATTACCATTAAAAATTAAAATGTCTTCCAGATTTACAGTAGGATGATAAATTCAAGTGAAATGTTGAAAATGTTTAAATCATCTGTACAAAATTCCACGTAAACAGGAGTTAAAGGACATAAATTTTAAATTAAAATTTCAGATTCTAATTTAAGATGATGAAATCACATGAATAACCCCTACCTTAAAATAATAATTAATATTACGTATCGACCCTGTTTAGGCAAAAAGGCGTAACCCTCAGTTTTTTAAAAGTACTTTTATTGGAGAATCACAATATAAACTTAAATTTTTCAAATCTAATTTATTGGTCATCATGCACTTCAAGTTTGCGTTAATGTGACTGACTAGAAATCATGGAAAAACGTTTTCTGTGCCTTCTGTTAAGTTTTATTTGTTGGGGGTTAATCCCTTCTACCTAAACACAGTCGATATAAAGTGTCATTGTGATCCTTTTTTTGTTTAATGATAAAATGGTTTGGCGACGGCGTCTTGTATTTCAACTATATTTACATATTGTTAGGTATTCATTTTTAGGCCTAATTTATAGATATTGATAATATGTATAGATGAATAAACCGAATACCTACTGCATTGACATTAATACTATTCTCTGATGTCTTGGACTTGGCAATGTATTATTTTTTTTAAATCATATTTATGGAAAAATGTGCAAACTGGGTTATTGATTATATATAAAAACTGCTCCAGGCTTGAACGGCTTGAATTTAAAAAAAAACTGAAAATAGAAAATACATTATATTCAATCCTTCTCTCGACACAATTGCGAGTATGTATATATATTGCATTATTTTATAGAAATATTTTAAATTCATTTAAACAACACATCCATATACATTTCGTAGAGAGCGACGTCTACAAACGGGGCTGACTAAAAGATTCTACACGCGATTATACTTTATTAAAAATACTTACAAAATTAGTGTGGTTAATATTATTGACAGTTTTTAATATCTTTGATGTATCAAGTCCTACTCTACGAGTGATTTTTTTTGGGTTTGTACATTATAATAATTATATATATATAAATATCAATGGCTTAAAGTGCAAAATTGGTAACACTACTTTGGGCGAAAATGATTTAATGATGCAGTTTTATTGTATCACTACATATGTAGGTCCTGTAAAATTGTTGTATCTCCAACTTATTTAAATAATTCAGAAAAACGTCCTAAGAAAATTTGATATGTCCATTGGGTCCATGTACCTACAGTGCAAATTTTATATCTCTACCACTTTGTTCGCGAATTTGTCAAAAATTTACAGCTAAGTGGTCTCCGAGAATTTTGTTCAAAAAGTAAACACAAATAAAATATCCTCAACTTGTAATGGTAAGTATAACTGTTTTATTTTTTATAAAACTATTTCTAAAAAGTCGTGAAGGCATTATTGAATGTTGCATTATTTCACGGAATCACCATTGAAAAAAAGTATATTGAATTGGGCAGCAGATTCAATGCTCGCGTGTATTGAATGAAAACTGGAAAATAAAATTATAAATGTTCCTGCAGAATACAAGTGTTTGTAAATCTGCAAGAAAAATTCTAGAATAATATGACGTCAATTATTTGAATCATATATTTTTAAAATCTTTTGATGCAATGTAGTTTCATACGTCTATAAGACCAGAAAGATGAAAGGTGATGCAAATGTAAATACAATAAATGATGTATTATTATATCGTTAACAAACCCCTAAATATGATCAAATGTATTATCATTAGTAATAAATTATTTCAGGTTATTGACATGCAAGGTCTTCATTTTAATCCTAACTGAGACATATTCTACAAATTGAGGTTTAGTGATGCCAAGATAGCTTTGCCACATAGAAAAGACACCAACAAAGAACCAAGAACACATGATAATCTGCGGACCACCAGTGATCCTTGAGAAAAATTCGCTGGTCCGCAGAGAAATATGGACATTATTTGCATTTTTTTAATTCATAACAAACCAAGTCGGAAAATATTAAATATATTGCATGGATGAACAATGTTTTTACAAAATTGTATTTAAATGTAGAAGTGTTTTATCTACAAATGTTTAAATTTGTTTAAATTATTAAGTGAGATATTATTTTTTAAGCTCCTCTCACCACGAATGTTACATAATGGTTACGGGGAGGTTAATAAAGCTTGAATAATTTGGTTACAATTAATAGTTTTATTTAATTAACTAGGTATATTTTACGTGTTCTTTGATCATTTTTTTCTAAGTATATTTGAAACTAAAAAAATCCTATTAGTGGTTCGCGGGATTTAAAATTATGAATTTGGTGGTCCATGAGGTCCTAAAGTTTGGCGACTGATGATTTAGACAACCTATACACGAAGAGATCAAAGATGAAAACTCGGAATTACAATGACTTACAAGCTTACAAACTTGAAGAAAATTACAATGCATAATGATTACGCGGTTTACGATAACTTTCCTCATAATTAACTATTTTGAAAATATGATTAAGATATTTTTCCTTATTACTTAATTTTTACATAATAAAGGATTCTTAGCTACATTTTATATTTATTAATGGCTTTATTTTTAGTTTTTAAATAATATTATTATACGTTATATGTAAAACAATGGTACTTACTATCTATTGTACAGAGTTTAAAGGAACAATAATAAAATCGATAACTCCATTGAACAAAATTTATTTCAATATGCAATTTTGATAACTCTCAAAACTGGCTATAAAATATTAACAAGCAGTAATTAATATTTGTAATTTAATATATCCATTACACGTGTTTTGAATAAATATACAATTGTGCATTTAAGGTTTTGTCAATTTGTAGAAAATAAACAATATAAGAAGTTTTCTCTCCTTCCTGTAAAGGTTGTTAAAAGTGGAGTTACCAAATTTGCTCTCTTTAAGTCACCGATATATATATATATATTTGGTTAATACAAGTATAATTAATTTCTTCCTGTCAATCCTCAGTCAAAAATATAAAAACTGTGTTATTATTTCAATTAATATGAACACTTAAATTGTGATGTCACTAATTGAGTACGTAAAAAATCGTTTGTGAATGATTTATATATTGAAATAGGTAGACAAGTTGAGACGAAAAATCTGTAATATAATATTTATTTTGTACCGATGAATGTAATATTCTAAGTTGTGTTTCTGATAAGAGGGCTTTTATGTGTAGTTCAACGTGAGTTAAATGGTTTGGTCCATCAGTTGCATGTACTTTTTGACAAAACGCGTATTGCGAAAAAAGTAAACATTGCAGTGACTGGCCATTACGTCTGTGATAAAGTGACAAGTATGATTAGGTCGAACATGTGACATACCAGATGAAGCTCCTTCGTATATCGGTAATTCAGAATTGTCGACATCAGAAGCGACAGAATCTGAAGAAAGGGCCCCAAGCATCTCTGGCGCACTGCCTACACCTGCTTTCGATTGACTGGTAGAAGTAGAAGCGGCAACAGAGCAAGGAATGCTATGGCTCATCCCTGTAGTCTCTTCGTGCATTTTGTCACTAAATCCCACCAATTATTCAGTGTTTTGGCTGTTTTTTGTACTCAAATGAGTACAAAAAACATGTAGTAGTAATAATTCACCTAATGGCCGCGTATATAATATTATTTTCCCAAATACAGTCGAACTTTTGTAATGTAGGTCTCTAGGCCACTTCACTTACACTTAACATTTAGACATTATATTTAGCTCAAATTAGTGCTTGTGCTCATGATTGACATTGAAAATAAATAGCTACAGACTCAGTCATTTCCTTATTATAAATATACTTTATTTTAATATATGCCTAAAATTTTAACAGAATTTATAATTATTCAAATTCTAGAGGTTTGAAAAAATCATTAATTATTTATGTATATTTTCCGAAAGATTATGAACGACCAATATGTATTATTTAAAAAAAAAAAAAAAAAAATAGCTTTCATGTGCTTCAAATAAAATTATTATGGTTTTCTCAACACTTTTACTTAATAAATTACGAAATGAGTTGCACAATACTTTCACTGGAGTGCAATGTAGGTCATGAAATGTAATATTATGTTATACAAGGTCAACTGTTTTTTACAAATATAAGATATTTCAAAAAATATAATATAATTATTAAAGCCTTCTAGGATCAAAAAGAAAGCAATTAGACGATATTTATACAATCATTTAAATACTATTAGTTAGTATTTTGACTGAAAATTATTTAAATAATAAAAATATAGACGTCTTGGCCAAACATTGCCATCTACCCAAACAATGTATAAACTATTGAGTAGTCTAGAAATCTGTTTTAACGTTTCATGGCAAAACAGATTTCCTTTATGAATTAAAAATATTCAGTCTAATACACTCAGCAGAAATATCTATATTTCACATTCACTTACAATGCCATTGTTTAAACCAATAACGCTTTATATAAAGTTATAGCACTCTTCACTGTTCTCATATTGGGAAATGAGACTTGGTCCTTAGCGTTGCAGTTATGGATATGGGTTCGACAGATGTTCCTAACGGAAGCTCCAGAGGATGTGATAATTATTGTTCTATCAAATATGAAACATTTAAAAGAAATTAGGGTAACTATATCAATCATTAAGCATAACATTATGCAAATACGTAAAAGGCATCCAACTAAAATATGGCATTAACAATATTAAGTAATTTTATATAAGATATTTTAGTTTCAGTTTTTGTAAAAAAAATTACTGTACAATATATTATGGTATGTTCTATTTTTTGTAATTTGGAATATTTATTATGAACAACGCTGACTTCCAAAAACTTTCGAGCCATTGGGCTAGATAATACTAATAACGATAGGGGGTGTCTGATAGAACCTACAACTATGAATACGTTTATCATTCACACTACTTATCCACGAATAATACACTAGGCCAAGGGTACCCAACCTTTTGAGCTACTTTTAATTTTAATTTTCTTGGCAATTGATTTCTGCAAAAATTGTATAAGAATTTTTATTATAGCAATTTTCTATGTTATAAAAATTAATATTTTTTAACCTTTTCTGTGCCAGACATGTCACAACCAAGCAAGTATGAATTTTTAAGGAAAAATAGAACTGTAAAATATTTCTTTTAACAATATAATATTAGATACTTCTTTGCAATGACTTTTATGAAGTTTTAATGGTCATATTATAGCCATATCTCTGCGTTTTTTCATTTAATATCATGCGAAATATACAAATTTGTCTAGCAAACTACGTTCCAGGTTGTGCGAGTTAAATTATTTTTGGATTTTAATTGGTTAAAAGACAAAACATTGTTAAGTTTGTTCAAATAAACTGTTTCATTAACATATAACAACGAATCTAGCAAAACAAATTTGTCCTACAATTGGGATATTATTTTTTCATCCATGGTTGTAAATAATAATTATTTTCAAAATATACAATTCTAATAAGGATCAACCAAATTTTGCATTGCGATCGACCGATTGGGAACCTTAACACTAGGCCTTTTGTCTGCCAGAAATGCATGGACAAGCACAAACTAATTCTGCAATGTGAAGTAAAAAAAAAAGGTTACTGATTTGTAGATGTAGAATTCTATTTATTTATCAATACAAAAATAAATAAACTTGGTGATGCAATGCTAGACATGTGTTTACTTCTTTCCAGAAAATGTGTTAATAATAATATTTAAAAAAAAGACCGTGTTACAGAATCTTTTTATTCACTTCAGTAAAACTTGACACAAATTTAGAAATTGATGGAAGCTTTGGGAAGAGTACAATATTAATCTTACGCTATTCAGTCAAAAAAAGTGTTTTTTACACTCTTTAAAATTATATTTTTAACAAGGAAAAATAGTAATTAAAGGAATGGAGTCTCGGGAGTCATCACCGTAATGGAATGTTTAGGAAAATAAGAAGTGTTAAAGGAACCATGGAAACTTTTATAATTTACAATAAATAATGTTGTCATTCAATTTATTGGGATATATTTTCATAAACTGTATCTTTAAAAATACTAAAAACGTATGTCTTATTTTATAAGATCATATCTCTGGGACGTGTATACCCTGGAAAAAGAGAATCAGGCATATGTCTTTTTCATGTCAAATTGACATACACTTATAAAATCCTCTACACAACAGTGTGAAGAATAAAAGACATATTATTTTAAATGAAAGGCTTTTTGAACATAAGAAATATTGGACGGAGACATGGTCTGTGTTCGAGTGATGATCAGGAAAACATTTTATTGCAGTTTATCAGCACTTTCAAAGTCAAAAGAGTTTTAACTGACAGTACACAACATTACACAGCTCTTTTTACTAAACAGTGATGCTACACTTTCTCATAAACTACATTTAGACCCAAAACAAGCATAAAATTCAAAGACAATTCTTAAAAACATTTAAAAAAATTTAGATCGGCACCACCACTGCCAAAAAACATATTCTTGCATATCGTGAAAACATTAATAAACTTTGACAAAGTAGCATTAGTGTTTTGGCACATTCAGAGGAGGTGAAATAACATTTGTAAATATTTATTTTTTATTATAAAATACTGAATAGTAGAAGTTATATATATACCTATAAATTCAGAATGTAACATCAATTAATATAAAATAAATGCTTTTAAATATACAGCTGCCTTCATTATAAACATTATATGGGTAGTTAGTTAAGTATTGAGAATAATCAATTCATTTTTTTTTCACAATTCTTATTTAGTTCTGAATGTATTTTTTTTCCATCGTTTACATTCTACCATACTTTTGAGATTCATAAATTCACAAATTTTAATGGCAATATCGAAATGAATGCATTCATTATTTTTAATTTAAAAAAGAATTTCTTTGTCAGGATGTGTTTCATCGCTTCATACCACTGTTCGGCAGCATTTACAGGTAGTCATGATATTTTTAAATCACATGTCAATCTTTATTAATTTGGTCAGTCCTCGTAGAAGATATTAGTCACTGTAAAAATACAAACATGGCACACTCAATAAGAACAATGGAAAATACTAGAAACAATCATCTTACATAGTCAGATGAATACTTAAAAATAGAATGAGATAGACAATGAAGGCCTACTCGGTTCCGAGGAAGGACCGTTGGTAAAGAGTCGATTAAACTTAAATATCCTGGATAAGCTGGTAATGTAAGATTATCTATCAATGAAACATGTCACCATTGACCGAGCAATATACCCTGTGCACAGTGTGAATTAACTGTCTTTTATTTACAAATCGATTATTAACAGAATAAACTTTTTTAACACATTGTTGTCGGGACATGGATTTTTCCGTTTTTGCGGAACTGCTGCTGGATTGCGGGACCCGTAAAAATCCG
>JAPMAE010002968.1:0-14276 GCA_036584705.1 Rhyacophila sp. 25_7 | reverse complement strand
CCATAATGTGACGATTATTTTAACAGTTTTTTACGAGTAATAATTGTAAATTATTAGGTCAACCGATTGGGATTTGTATCCTGGATAAAATACAAATGAATAAACATTTGAAAAAAAAAATGCAACCAGCAAAGGCCTTGAACTAGTTACTTCCACTTGCTAGGCATATGCTATATCCACTAGCCTAACGAGGGTTACTTTACTGTACTTAAAGTTATTATTATTTTTTAAAGCGTTATATAAATTTTAAAAATAGTGATTCAATAGCTATTTATATAAAATACTATTAATTATATGCGTAAGTTTTATTAAGTAATAACATATAATACATTTATGGTTTAAATTTAAAAAATATATTAAATTTTATTATTGGATTGGACATTAAATGTAAATAGTTTGAAATCGTATTAAAATCATTTCTACTACTCGTAGTTTAGTTTTGACAATTTTACAAATTGATGTTGAAGTTATGTAAAGTACGCCATCAATCTTGATAAATTAGATTTCTACCAATATATGGAAGGTGTTACCACATATTCTGCAGCAAAATATGTTCGAATTGCAGACGAAAATTGACGCGAAGGAATATTTTCATATTTCACTTCGCAAAAATACGCAAGCACTCATACAATTTTGGCGCGAATTACATACGTCACCACGATGCGAATTCTATTTTCCAATGTATTAGATTTTTTGTGTAGATGTCTGCCAAACATTAAACGAATTTTTTTGCTTTTTCAGTCATAACGAGTTGGTTAAATTGTGAATCTTATTCAAAAAAATGTCATGAATTTTAAGAGTTGTTTTGTAAAAACCTTTCAGCTGTCACAACAGACTTAAGTAAAATACCATGCAAGAGCTTTTTTACAAAACGTTTGAAATAAAACATCATTTTTTTCATTAAAATTTTATTCGAATACTTAAAATTTACCATAAATATGTTTTCGCATTTAAAAGCAATTAAAAACACTTATACACGTTTAGGAATACTCGAAACTGAAAAAGCAATAAACATTATTTTCAATTCACAACAAATTATTCATTAGTTTAATAAAAAAAGCTCAAATAAACACTTAACAAACTTGATTAGTTTTCTACAAAATTTAAAAAATATTTTTCTGAAAATATAACAGACTTTTAAATTCTCATAAATTATATTGCATATATTATAATTTTAAGTTGAAAGTTTAAATACGTCATATTTAATATTGAATTTACCATTAATACGTCTACTTGAAATGCTTAATGTAATTTTATGTTTATTACAATTGTATAGCAGTGATGGTGAAATTTTTTCACAAGTAAAAGCTGCAAGTGACAAATCAAATATTAATTTAATGTTCTTTATTGAACAATAGCTAAAACACCTCTATGAAATAATACCACAACACTAACAATATTATATATAAGAGTTATAAATGCATGGTTTTGTTTTACGTTTGTAACACAGCATAGTACACGTGTTAACTCAAATATATTGGTATAGCTGACAAATTTGAATAATTTCAAATAATTAAATCTAAGGTTTTTTCCAATGTCGAAAATTCAACATTTATAATGTTTAAAAGACGAATATTTTCAAACATTTTACAAACTAAGCAAATCACAAGATAAAAGCCATGGGTAACGGTTTAATAATTATTGTATTATAATATCATTTAAAGTTTTTCATATTTATTTTTAAAAGTATCATAAATTATATATCTCAAATTTATTAAGATGTTTATTATCGTAAATGTACTCACTTCATAAATATCTGTGATTTTATGTTTTTTTGTTAGTATTTGGCAAATGCTTTTAACAAATGACTGATATTACTTTATGTATGTCTTATATGAACATTCAAAGCGTTATATAAATAAAAGCAGTATCAAGTTTAAATTATAATAATCTGAAATCTTACTTTAAAAACAGACTAAAAATGACTTAGCTAGCTGAAATGATAAAATATACGGTTCCACGAAAGGCTGTATTTCAACGATACGAAATCACACTTATTTATAGAAATTTTGTTTTAATTTACGTAATGTAAACTACAACAGTACACGTGTTGTATAACGTAAAACCGTATTTTGAGGCATAACGTAAAAAGTAATTTCAAAATATATTAAAAATCGTTTACTTATTTAGAATATAAAACGACAGTTTAATATAGTCGTAAAATTGAGATATATAGTAAAAAAATAGAAGTTTGATATATTTTTTAATGTTGAATATGTAGTGATACCAATTTTATCAGATAAAAAAATTCTTATCTCAAAATATAAAGATTAATTTATGTGTGTATGGCTGGAGTAAGAATTTTGCAAAAACTTCACTATAAAATAAAATTTTAATGATTTAAAACAATAATCTGTTTTTTTGTTGTTGTATTTATTGTATTGTATATATTTATACAAAATTCTAACATAAATTTCAGGTGTTCTTCGAGTTGCAATTGAGTTTCGTTTCTAAATTTAATTGTAAGTCAAGTTTTTGGAGATAATTAAATTGCGTTATATATAATTGAATTATATACATCGGAGTTTTTTTCAATCGACAGAATAATTGAAACTCTATGATGCAATGTCATATTTAAGGCGACTATATGCAAGGTATTTATTCCCGTTGGTGACGGTATAATGTATAATATTAAACATTGTTTTAGTACTTATATAATTCAGATCATTAAAATAATAACTTAATAAAAGTAAAATTTTGAAAATTTGGTAAAATTAAATTATGAATGAAGACAATAATATTGAAAATTGAAAAAATCGTACTATTGGGCTGCTGATAAGAAGTTTAATAAGATAAATTATGTATTTATGGGAATAAGCTATTAGCTCTCTGCCTAATTTCTAACCTGGAGGATCGGATCTATTGGCTCACGTAAGATATTTGTCTTATACTGTCATCAGTATTCCTTTATCCACTACATGAAGGTGCGCTTTCTCAAGGTTGGAGATTCCTTGAAAGAGAAAAGAAAGAACAAAAACAGAGAGACCTCACGGGCAATAGACAGTTGGCCATGTGCATGAATTGATTGTAGTGATATATTTAAAAATGATAATAAAGTGTTATCTTTGTTTTGAAACCTAATAAACATTTGATTTATGGGCAAAAGAAATGATTTATAAAAATGCTTATGATTATGAGTATTTTCATAGTTTTATTCACTAATGGTTTTCCATTAAAAATATACGTGATGTAAATATTTAATTAATATTTTTCCTAATAGCACTATACATGTTCTATATTATACAGGAAGCCTATATACAACTTCCTTTATCATTTAGTTTGAAATGAAATTGCAGTTAACCGGACGTTTGTTAGATGCAAAATCAAACATGACTATTTAAACGTAATTGAAACTTTTATTTACTTTAAAGTCCGATTATTTGTTTAATTTTTGTTTGCAAACCAATTTCCACAATTAACGCAAATTAAGTTTGCAACTCACTGAGTATAATTTAATTTTGGCTTTCCATATATTTTAAATACTATTATATTAAATAAGCATAACTTCTACAACATGCAGAGCAAAAAAAATATGATATATCGAAAATTAATATTTTCAATATAAATGTGTTTTTTTCTATTAAAAAACGTAAACAATTTTTTTATATAACACTAATTTACAAAAAAAGTATTCCAATATGTTGAATGATTTTTTTCGTGTTTTTTTCATTTAGGTCGTCTTTATATATTTTTTATATGTACTATTAAGATATAAATTTCTCTATCTTAAGATAAAAAAAAACTGTTGTAAAACTTGTTCTGTGACGGTTACTCTCTTTTACTTAAATACGGTCGATATGTTGCATGCTCACAAGTATGACAGCCTACACAGTTATACATTTTTGCACAAGACGGAAAAACTAAAAATATAGTGTATCCTAAAGCACTTGAATATAATACTATTTACAGAATTAATGAATGAAAAATTGTTTCTTTGACCGGCGTAGCAACACATGTCGGATTTCAATCGGTATATAATAAATATGTGTTATACACATAATACTTGTAATCCGTTTATGAAAAATACAACAAAAATAATACTTAAGTTGATTTACTACGTATATATAAAACTAATTATATTTTTGTGTATGACATTCATAGTAATAAAATCATTACATCGTAGTATAAATTTAGTTAAATTTGTACATGTATTATATTTGGGTAGGCGATTTCTCCAGTTCATCGTTTGCACCCTGTTGACACGTCGTAAGGAAAAATATGCTAGACAGCCTTAGGCGAAGACTGGAGAAATAGAGAAAATTGAAATCAGGGTTATGCTTGGCAAAATATCAATGAAAAATAAATAACCCGTTTTAATATTATTATTGAAAAAATGATATCTAATTAAAGTGTACATACGATAATTGAAAAAAGTAAATATAAATTGTCAAATGGTACATTTTATGCATATTTTTCCTATACATAGTTTTTTATAAAATCAAATTCATTGTTCTTTGACATACTTTTATAATTTTGCATTATTGAATATTATCGCGTATTTAAACTGGTTTTAACATCGATTTTATGTCATTTTTATTTTTTATTATTCATGTTCTTATATTTTCTTTATATTGAAATAGTAAAAAAAACTTTTTCACATATATTTCTATTTCTTAACGGAGTCTTTGAACGTATTTTTCTTTAATACTTTGTGGACAAAAATTAAAATAATATATAAAACTATGTTGTTATTTAAAAGCATCGTTAATCTACAAAGAAGGTATAAATTGAATGAGTTATATAAATGAAAAATTATTAACACCTTTAATTTAAAATTACTATTTTATAAAAAATATAATAAAATAAAAATATTTTATTACGTAATACTTAAAAAAATGTTTTGTTTCCTGTCCGCAGTTGTTTTTTTTATTTAATATTCATGCTTTATGTTTGTTACAAAATATGGGACAAAACAATAAAATATCATTATGTTTTACAATAATCTTATTTATGAATAGTTTAATTTTGTCTGCCATTAAATATATTTGTTATGAAATTCTTTTAAAAAATAAACCAATATTTATATATTTACACAAATACGTGTGTGCGTAAAACTTTTATGAAATATTGAACGTAAAAAAAGTATTCTATTCAATCCACTCCTAATGTCAACGGAGTAAAAGCTTGCAGGCGCGAGACGAGTCGATGGGGTTTAAATTACTTACAAATTGAATAAATTTAAGGAGGACTGCATATGGAGAATCATACGCCAAGCGGAGTGCCGAAGGGCGTGTTTTCTCATAAAAAGCTGAAACCGTTGATTTTTGACTCTGTTATATTTCATATACTTTACACATCAAAGAAAGTGACTAGAGTTCATTTTTGTATGTATTATATTATTTTACAAAGAAAAAATTCGAAGGCAAATTCTGAACGGATTTGTATTGGATTAATTTTTTTTCTATGTGAGGCTATTAATTTTCTTCTTGTTAATGAAATGAGTAAGAAATCAATATAACGTTTGATAAAGTGTTGTGTTGATAATTTCACTTTTTTATTTTTAACCTGTCTAGTAGTATTGACGCGCATATGCGTTCATTCTAAATACGCGTTGAAGATGTATAGACTTGTGTGTATGCCAAAAACCAAACAACCAAATACGTTAAAATATTTTTTTTATCGTTTTAATTATACATTTAAATACTAATAAAGGGTACTAAATATTTATAAATCAATTTATCCATCCAGGAGTATGAACGCGTACATGCATTCGCTAAAAATTCACTTTAAAGAAGTATACACGTATATGCACATCAAACACAAAAAAAAATACTCGTATATACTATTAATGCATCAAATAAATATTATAAAACAATAGTACGGAAACACATTTAATAAAATTCAAAATTGAATGCTAGATTAATAAAAAAATGCAATTTTTATTGAAAAACTCACTCTAGAGAGGTTAATATACTCACTGATCATCGATTGCAACACTTTCAAACTTAAGATTTTTAAAAAGTCAATATAATATATTTTTTACCGCGAATTTTCAGTGGAAAGCTATGATATTAGAATATAACACTAAGTATACTTATTTGAAAATCAATATAAAAACGGTGTTACTATTTCAATCAAAGCTTAAAGTAATATAATTTTAGGAATACTGAAATTAAATTGTATAAAATATTACATATTGCTTTAATTTCATATACCTACAGTCTAAGATGGAACACATGCAATTTTCACATTGCAAAATATTTCTTAATAGCTATTTTTATGAGTAATTGTTATTAATTATTAGCTCAACGATTTCAGGTTCATGTATTGGTTACAATACAAATGAATGAAAATTTGAAAAAATTGTGAACAGCTACGGGACTCAAACTTGTGATCCCTGTTTGTTAAACGTACGCTCTATCTACTGACCTACTATGGGGGGTTATATATATAATACAATGAGAATATAAATCTACAAGTACATATAAAGCGAACGCAGTCATTCGAATTATACATAATTATAAATATAATTCGTACAATCAGTTATAAAACTCTTTATCGTAAGTTAAATATATTATTTTAATGAATCCAAACTTATTCTTTTGTTACAATAGTAGTTTTGATCATCCGATCGTACCTTGTAAAATTTTTGCAACGCTAAAGATGATTTTTATATTTAATACATTTCGTGCATGCGAAGGATATTCAATTTCAAAAGCTTTTTGAAATTTTTATAAATCCCTGTTTTAAAAATACTTTTATTTGTACGTACGTATCTTTGAAAATTCTGTAAAATTATTTGCGCGAAATCTATTCATATTTTATCATGTAACGACACAATAAAAATATTAACAGAATAATAATAATAATAACACTGTTTCGGAAAATAAATCTTCATTTTTTGTTTATTTCAATGCTCAAGTTTCACAAAAGTGTTACTTACAAAAGTTATATCCTGTTCTGAAAATATTTTTAAGTTCTCTTTTGTTTTTTTTATAATCCTAATTCTTATTATCCCTTGGCTTTGTTGCATAGCTATTAATCATTTTTCTTTGTCACTTAGAAATTAATTTTTGGCTTAAGTCGTCAGTCTTTTGAGAAATTTTCAGAAAATATTTTCACATCAAAATGGGTCAAACGCAAAGAACATCAAAAATTACTAGAATATAAAGAAAGGTGTCATATTTCACGAATAATTATCACAAATAAATATGAAATTATTAGAACAAATATTGGAACATGGGATTTTGTAAGAATAATATATTATAAATAACGTTTTATAATATGTATTTCAAGTTAGTATATCTGTATTTACAACATAGACAGTGAATTTTAGGTGACGTACGGGAATTCCAAATAAAAGTAGCTCGACTTGCGTTTATCAAGATTATTGACAAATATGTACCAAAATTTTATAGTTACAGATTTTATTACCTAACAAGTATTACTGTGATGGAACTGGCATAGTTTAAAAAAATACAGATAGGAGTTACATTTCTCAAAGTAATTTCTGAAGTATACGATGGTTGATTTTTTTAAATTGTTTAATTGTCAGGTCCAATTTTATGATGAAATATAATGCTCTAACAAAATTTTGTCAAGCTTCATCAATCAAACCTTCAATCGATAATTCCATATTTTATTTTTACATTTCTTATCGATAAAGAAAGAAACAAAATACGCATATTTTTATTGAACAAGAAATCTTTTGAATTTCACGCGACTGATGTTTTTATCCAAGAATTTCTTTTTACATACTTTTTTTATTTTATAATAATCTAATTATTATCTATGTATTTATTTATTAATTTTGTACTAGAATTGTTTTTGTATAGGATACCAAGCATACACTTTTCTAAATAGTACTATTATAAATAGTTGTTTATGGAGGGTTTTAATAGGTTAATTTATATTTCATTGATACTCGTAAATATCTAAATAGCTTCATCAATTTAAAAATTAAACGAATTATAAAAAAAAAGTTACATTGGATATAATTAGTCCATAAAAAACATTTTTTCACTGATTTAATGTCATTCCTTCAATATATATATATATTTGTGACACTGAGTGATCAAAAGTCCTGCATTAACATTTTATTTCTCATATATTATCAAACTTAGATACACAATATCTCAACTAATAATCAAATATATTTTCATATAATGATGATTGATAGATCAATAATATTCACTCATTTATCTTTCGTTCCCTTTCGTACATGGAAAATAATTCTATTAATTCTTGTATAAGCTCATCAAACGTTTGATTTTCATATTAATTTACAAGTGTGTACGAGTATATAGTATATAATATTTAAGTTGTGCTAGGAGACAGAGATACGAACTGTACATTCGACATTTATATTTATTTGACTAGTGAATTTACTTCAAGTGATTGCGTGAGGGGGAATTGCATAAATCAATAAGTATTTTAAATTGAAACTAACGGAAAAACTATATGAAAAATATTGCTATAAGGGTGGAAATTAGCTTTTGCTAATTACTACCACATCTTTTAAAGTAAATACTTGCTGCATCGTAAGTTATATTCTATGAAGCTATGTTACTATTTTTATTGTTGTGTATTCTAACAATTAGAATGTTTCAATAATTTAGTCAAATAAGAAGTAGAATTAAGAAAGAAAATTATGCTCGATATATGAAATGAAATGACTATAATATATAAAAAAATATGTAAATCAAAATCATTAAAGATTTTTTTCTCATTGTAATAATGAGATATATATATTATTTTTGGTGGCAATGACGTTACTTGATATTTTTCTAATGTTCATTATATTTTTTATTTTTATGAATTATAACGTTTATTTTTATATATTTTATTTAGACACGAAAAATAAGTACATTTTTTGTTTAATATTCCGTTTGTTTTTTACAAAAGACTAGAGGATACTTTTCAAGTCAAGTTTACAAATAAAATGTCAATTTTACAGATATTTACTTGGGATTATTTAGATTTTTGTAAAAAATTTCAATTTAAAACTAAACCTTCTCGCAAAAAAGTAAAATGAGTATAAAAAATGGTATTTGTAGATATTTAAACAATCGAAATAAAAAAAAGAAACAAACTCGCAAAACGACAAAAAGTTCGCTTTGCTTTTGGTAAATTCTTTTGGCGGTACTAAAAAAGGTAATTTTAGAAAATACGGAAGAGTTTTTTACTAAAACAAAATACACGAATGTATGTAGGTAAAGGCACTTCAGAAAACTCAATTGATTTAAATTGTTATCTTGCCTCACTTTGAGAGGTATAGTTTATGATTGGAAAAGTTATATTCACTCAAGATCCGAGTTTTAATGAAATATATTTGTATTTCTAATGTATTTGCCTATTTATAGTTGAACAAATAATAAAGACGTATATACTCGTATAAATTACAAAAAAATCATTTATAAGCATTAATTAATATCACATAAGTATTATAATTAACGAGTAATCTATTAATATTTTTTAATTGTTTTCTATTAGTTAGTACTAGATAAAAATGGATCAATTAACCTTTAAATTTTAAAAAAATTCTAAGTAAAAGTAATTTGTCATTTACTTGATGTTATTTTTTAAAACTTTATCTGCTCTGAAATGATATATATGGATTTCCACTATGTGAAAAATGTTTTCACATATATTTATGAGTAATAAATAATTGTCATTTATTATCTCAACTATTTTGGTCCAGGACTCGGTGTCAAATGCACATAAAAAAACTTGTTATTTTTACCAACTACGAGACTTGAACTCACGATTTGTAAGTAAGATACATTATTCAGTCACTTACTAAAAAGGTAGCCGAATTTGATTTACTTATGGAGTGTTTCTCTGGGTTTCGAGCTTGGAGCCCCCTGTCTCATTCATCTTTTGTATTGTGTCTGTGTATAAGGCTTTATTGATGGAGTTGCTATAGTTTCCTGGTTTCATTTTATTTTAATTCTATATATTTAGTTATATATATTGTTGGTTTCTGTCTCTTTCCTCCTTTTTTCATTAGTCCGCACCTTTTTCCTTCTTAGTGCTTCCATTTTCTTTTTCGCATCATAGGATTGTCCATATGGGTCTCGTCCTGTCGGATGTTGGTTTTTCTTTCGTATTGTTTGGCTATTGCATGGTTTTATCTAGTTTTTTGTTTCTTATGAGAGTTTATTGGAAGAGTTGTAGACTATTACTGTTTATAATTAAAAATGGATTTAGCATCACAGAAATTTATAGAATCCAAGGACGTGTGTTTATTTAATAATATCTAATTGCTAATTTTTACTGTTTTATTTCTTCCTGATATATTTAATACCTATTTACTGACATTATTTTATATTAGAGAATTAAAATGCTTAAAAATTTGTTGCAAAAAAGTCATTATTTAGCCGAGATTCAAAAATATATAGTTATTATATATACTGAACAATATGTCCACTGTCTCTCCGTGGATTTAAAAACTGTTTATGATTATGTGCATAGAAAAGGTCTTTGGAGCATATTGAAAGAGTTCCGAATCTCAATAAAGTTAATAAATATAATGAGGGTATGCATGAAAAGATTCAGAAGTAGGATATATATTCAGAGAAATGTTTCGAAATCCTTCAAAGTGACAGCAGGATTAAAATAAGTAGACTCACCCATACTCTTTAACCTGGCTCTTGAAAAGCTGTAAGAGAAGCGCTCAAAGCAGAAGAAGAAGTCAGTCTCAATAGTGTTCATAAAGTATTAGGTTATGCTGATGATCTGGTGGTACTCGGTGACAGTCAGGCGTAGATCAATGATATCCTCACGCCTCTAGAAGATACAGCGACGAAAATAAATCTAAGGGTGAATATTTAGAAGACCAAGTACTTTAGAATGTCGAGACAAACTGGCCCACAAGAAAACGCGTTGGTGGGAGAATCTCAAAATTGAAGAAAATAGAACGTTGAAGCATAAAAATGGTGTGAACAGACATTATTACTTTTAAAATGATAAATTATTTGAAAAACCAAATGTAGGCAAAAGACGTTTGAACTCACCACATATTAATTTATAAACTAAACCCCCTATCACTGTAGGAGACCGTTGAAATCAAGTTACAATTAAAGGTTCCATTTTCTAAAATTAATAGTTTTATAAGAATATACATCAACTGAAATTAAATATTTTTCACAATTCGTTTCAAAAACAAGCTCATGGATCGTCATAGTACAAAGATTATCTTGGCAGATATTTTTGACTAATAATTTTATAAATATTCTCTCTACGAATTTACTAGACAGCCCGGTTTTTGCCACGTTAAGTTAAATGTGTCACCAACCTGTCCAATATTCGCCATCTATGCTGCAAATCTAGAATTATTATGCGAACACGCTGTCCACTCTCCTATCAAAACCAACATGCATATACGCTTTATATAGAGTGAAATTAAATAAAAATATATTTATGTAGCACTTACAATATGGCAGTTGATCGTTATAACAATAAATATGATAAAATATGTCTATATATAATTACGTTTAGCGTGCACTAATATATATATTAATCAACCTTTTCTGTGCCAATCATAATGTCGCCATCCGGCAAGGTGATTTTTTTACCAACAATAGAAATTTATAATATTTTTTTTGAAATATATTGAATTTTTCTTTGATAATATGATTTAGTTTAATCATCATATTTTAGCAATGTTAATGCGTTTTCATATTTTAAATCATGCAGAATATTCAAACTTGTCTAGCAAACTACATTTTGAGTTGTATGAATCAACTCGCTTCCGGCACTTAATCGGTTAATTTTTTGCCAGTCATAAAATATTTTAGTAAATAATGATTTGGATTATTCCAAATAATGGCTAGTCATAGGAGAAAAACCAAAGTACATGTGCCAATAAGTTAGCGCATTCTTTGCAACTACTTCAAACGATTTTGAAAAAATAAATATTAGTGCTTAATTATTCAAATATTTCATCATATGTATTGTTATAACTGTCAACTGCCCTTTTGTAAGTGCGAATAAGTATGAATATATTATTATTTTAATTTTATCTTACACTATATAAAGCATATAACACATCGTTTTTGATAAGAGAGTGGATAGGATCTACTCGTACATAATAAACAAGTTATGCGGCGAAACCCTTAGCTATATTTTTGCTTAACAATTCACAGTTTGGCAGGTTGCGATATTATATCTGGAACTGAAAAGGTTAAATCAAATAATTGATCTGTCTAACAGTCCATACACACATTTGCAAAATTCGCTTTGAACAAGTATAGACGTATATTACGTCAAACACCAACAATATTTTTTACAGAGACCATATGTATGTATGCGTGTTGAGAAGTACAGGCAAGCACAAAAATAATTGTGACTAATTCCTATTTTTTTTTTCGTATTTTTCTATAGAAATAATAAAATTAAATAACTCATAAGTTATATCGACATATTTTAAATATGAATTGTCACTAGTTAAATGAACAAATGAATAATTTAATTTATTGCTCACACCCAAATCAATCGTAAATTCTGTCTCCATATCAATTGAATTATAATAGTATATTATATATTTTTTAATTTAATTATAGTTAATATTTATACATATAATACATACATGTTTGTATTGTAGTTAGAAATTGATTAGCTCTGAAAATATATTTTTTTTCGTAATTTAACAAATGGATCGTGCGAGGCACTCTGAGCCCTCTCCATTTATTTATTATCTGAATAAAACGTGAGCAATTCAAATATTGATTTGATAAAATTGTTAACCTTTCAATATTGAGCTTATATATAAAATCATGTATAAAGTATTTTTGCGTTGGAAATGTTGTTTCAGTATAAATTCAACAATTTTTGTTAATAAATTAAACAGGGTTTATGGTAAAGAGAATATGTGTGACCCATTTGTAGTGTTATTATATTTCTAGCGTTTTCAATATAACTATATAATATTTAACGATTATCAGATGTCGCAATACCTTGAGAAGTTTGATAATGAATGATGCCTTTAAAGCGATAATAGAGGAAAATATTTGCATAACGGTCGATATATTTTTTATAATAGAATGGAGATAAATTTATGTCACGTTTGAAGATTAATAATAGCATATTTAGGCGGATATTAGAATTATAAGAAATATTTGCAAATAATTTTGACAATAAGTTAAAAATATACTCCGGAAGAATTGAAAAGATTCCGTGATTAATTGCTTTCATAAATTTCTACGAACGTCGATATTTTTGCGACGGCAGTTTTCTTGTCAAAGCTCCGAGGGACGTGTCTGCGAATAATTTTTTCCCAAGTTGATTACTTGTCTAACGATGTTCACTTTAAAAATTTCAAAAGAAACTTAGTCCTTGACTTATTATTTGTCAAATTAATTTCACACTACTGCCTGTTTTTAAAATTGTATTCTTTGATCATTTACATGTATTACGATGTGTATTAAGAAATATCTAAAAAATAGTACTTTACTATATGATATAATATTTTGATTTTAACAAACAAAAAAAAAATGTATACATTTATATTTGTTGCAAAATGCTTAACATACTAGAAAAAGATCAATAAAAATGTAGCTGTGAGATATTCACCTTTTCTTGGTCTTTTCAATCTATATCTCGACTTTGTGTGGGAGAATGTGGACATCTTCATAAATCCTCATTATTGGCCAGACTTTATTTGTCCTCCCATATCATCCTGGTATCTCGTAAATTTATTGAAGGCGCCGGTATTCAATTGGGCTCTTCCTCCGATTAAAGCAATCTGATTTTATTGCAAAAAAAAAACAAATTTACTTTTAATTAAAATGTGATTTACTTGTAAGTAGTATCAGTATATAGCCAAGCCAAGTTGACGTTCTCATCTGTTTTCAAAACTCAGTTTGCCATTGTTTTAATAGTTTGGAAAGTGCTATAATTATTTGCTATTACGAAGAAGTATGCAGTACTTGAATACACGAAACTTGGCGGTTTAATTGTTATATCCAGTTGATGTTGATAATTGTTGCAACAATCTTTCTCTTTACAAAGTGTCATCTTTCATAATATGCTCCGCCAGGTATTTAAACCTTTCAACATCCACAATGCTTTGTCTGCCGCTTATGAGGTAATCTGTTTTTTTTTTTTTTTACCTAATATTTATTAGAATGACAAAAAACTTTTTTTTTATTATTTTATACTTTTTATAATTTGACTGACATATGTCTACAATAAAAAATAAACAGGTCAGTAGGTGTTATGTTATCACCAAATTTGTATTTTTGCCCTCGTATTTAACCTTTTCTGTGCCAGACATAATACAACAATCCGACAAGGGTACATTTCAAACGAAAAATAGAACCTTTTGATATTGTTTT
>JAPMAE010002966.1:0-16125 GCA_036584705.1 Rhyacophila sp. 25_7 | reverse complement strand
CATATTCCTTTGTTACATAAATTTTTAGAGTAAAATATAATTTGCAATGATTGATAAGAAAAAAATATCTAATATCGACACCGTAAACAGTTTTTTTTGTATTTGCTACAAATTTGTAGAGGTAGAATAAGTTCACAATTTACGAAACGAGTAGTAAAAAAATTAATGTGCCAAGAAAAACAATATTTTAGGCTTTAAAATGTGAATATGAAAGTAAAAAGAAATCAATACGTATAGTATATAATATTAACCTCATCTGTGCCAGACATCATGTCACAACTCGGCAAGTGTGAATTTTCAACGAAAATTTATTATTTTATTTTAAACATATCTTCTCCAAAATGTGGCATATGGAGCTCCGTAATGTAAAGATTGTTTTTGACAGTTTTTTTTCTAGTAATAAAATAAATAAAATGGTTCAACCGTTTCGAGTTCATGTCCAGGCTATAGTGCAAATGAATAAACATTTGAAGAATTTTTGCAACCAGCAGCCTCTTTAAACTCGTGACTCTCAACTCATGAGTCAGATGCGCTATTCACTTACCTATGAAAACAACCAAAAATAGAAGCTTTTAATAGTTCTTTTAAAGATATATTGAATGTTTCTTTGTCATGACTTAGTTTTAATGGTCATATTTCTTCAATTTTATATTTAAAATATTGAAAAATATCTATGTCTAAAGTTGTGCAACTTAACTCGCCTCTGACATACAATCGATTAAATATTAAATAAAGTACATGTTATAATGTAAAAAACAAAACAGCATTATTAAAGTTGCATTTTGTTAAGTATTTTATCGAATAATTTTTTACAGAAAGTCAATAAATCGAAATACTAACGTAGTTTTTTATGCTTGTTTTCACAAAATATACTTAAAAATGTAAAGAATGTTTTTAGCCGGCATTTTTTTACTTTACTCTGTCTCGTTTCAATATTTGAGTAGTACACGAAATCTCTTTTGAAAAAAAATTGAGGAATAAAAAATGTGTTATTTCAAAGCATTTTATCATTGAAATACATACAAAAGCCTTGAATATACCATAACATTATTCTCCTATAGCTTTCTCATTACCAAAAATAACTCCAGCTCATTTCAATGGTGTACACGTTTCCTGCTAGTCCAAGTTTTAAACTTAATAAATCTTTCAAACGAGCTTCGGACACAAACGCTTGTAATACATTCCACACCGAGTCGGAGTTTCGCTTTTCCTGTTGGTTGTTAGCAGTCAGTACATCAGCGGAGGCTTGATTTATATGTTTCATTTTGTTTGTTTCGACAAAACGAAGCCTAACTTTTGACTGCCGGAGTTATTTGCAATTCTTATTTAGCTTAGAAAAAATAGTCTATCATTGATAGATGACAACTGTCTTGATTTAACTGTACATTTTAAGTTGTTATTTGAAAAACAAAACTCTCACTCAATACTGATTTACTTAAAACAGTTACATAAATAGTTTTTTGGCATTTGCCACAAATTTTTTAGAGTGAAATAAGTTCATTTTAGAAATACAAGATAATAGAAAAGTTTTCTATCTAAATCTGTTATTGTTCGGCTGATTATTTTTTTTTCAATAATTGTCTGCCATTCACTAATTAGTCATGATATTTTTACATACATCATAAAAAAATGTTAGACGTACTCATTTTAGTATTTAAATAAAATTACATTATTAATAGAAAAGTATTTAATTCAGAGTAAGATTGATTTATATATTTTTAAATGCGGAATTCTGTAAAGCGGAAACTTGGTCTTGATTAATAATAAGAAATTTTAATCTATTTTATCTTGCAAATAATCAAGAGATATAATGAAATTCGATAATAACTTTGTAGAAACTATTTCATAACTGTGTGGAAAAGCGTTAGGAGAAATCGCCTAAGGATAGGAACGTACCAGAAACTATTTATAAGTTAGTTAAAAACTTTTGTTAACGCTTTTTGGTATTTCGAGTTAAAGGACTGAATATATTGTACGATAACTTTACTAATATTATTATTATAGTTTGCAATGGGAAAATAAAGGTTCTAAAGTTTCATTGATAAAATTTAACGTTGATATATTCTTTTTCTTACTGGATTGTACTGTATTTCTACGCCACTGATGCAATAGACATGCTATACTGGAGTGTTGTTATGGCATACATTTTTAGACAACTATTTTACGTACTTGTACTTTGCTATTTTCTTACTCGAACAGCTTTTACTGATTCGATTAATTAAAAAATAACATAAATCACTAGTTTACTGATTATTTATATTTGTTTTGCAATTCCTGAGTTTGTTTGGTAAATATATAGGTACGAGGTGAAAAGACTCACATCCGCACATTGGACTAGTTAATTTCTGACTGGTCATAGCAAATTCTAAAGCAAAGCTAGTAGATAGCCAAACTGTAAATGTTGTCATGACTACTAGACTGCTAAATATGGCATGGGTGAGTGCCTGCTTATGCATTCATCACATATGGAGTGGTTCACCATGATCCGCCCTCACACACTCCTATAGGACACGCGAACATGGTATCCACCGAGACCAACTTTAAAGCCTTTAGTAAATTTGTGGTATCTTATAGGGAGCAATTTTGTGCAAACTCCCAAAATGACTCTTTGGTCACAAGTCTGGGTAGCCGGGCTGACTGAGTTGTCAGCACTACGGGTTGAATAGGGCACCTCATGCTACTAGAGACTGAATTATGAGGCAGATTGCTACTCAATCTATTTTTTTCCTAACTAAATTCTCTCTTTTAACACACCGTGCATGGTGATACCGTCCCGTGTGACTCCGCTACGGACAGATTTAAAATCAAAATGTGGGAAATAAAAAAAACATTGCATTCCTGAAGGGTCAGGCAGGCGACCGCGCATAATCGCGGTTGTTAGTACTGGCAGATCAGTGGTGGGTCCTTCAAACCTGGTAAATATATACTTATTTTATTGCGTATTTCTCAGAAGCGCCAACTGAAAATCTGTAACAGGCGCCAAATACTACTGGTGCGCCATTGTGTGTTATTATTATATATTTTGGTACTTTGCTGTAAATTTGTGGAGCAGATAAAATAAAGCAAAACCGTACTTGCATTGTACTGAAATATCATTTGTATACATCAGTGTTTCTGACAATGGTGGCAAGTAAACTTATTCGATGATTCCAAAGCTAAGAGTTTGCCATGTTAACATCTATTTAAGACTAACGAAGCATCTCATAACAAATTCATCTTGAACTAAATAAGAGATATAAGACAACAAATTTCAACTATACATTGATGTTCTTCAGCATTGTTATCAATGCAAATGCTGTAATATTATATTTCAGTCAAATCTACAGTTTTCCTATAAATAATCATAGTTGGTAACAAAACTAATGTATAAAAAACATATTAAGTCTTAAACGAAGTATTTTGATAAAGTTTATAATACAAAGATGAAAAAAACTGTGCATTAAAATACTGTATTTAAAATAAAATATCGGAAATTGCGTATATCATATTGTGAAAAATATTCTTATTTCTATTTTCAATACAATTCGACGCTATTTAGGTAAAATAGTTTAACACTTTTATTTGAAAATCAAAATGTGCACAATTAACTATTCGTTCTGTCAAAAGAAATCATGTACTTCAAGTTTATGTTGATGTGACTTTGACTAAAAATCATTAAAACACTTTTTTGTGCCTCCTGTAAAATTTATTCTGTAAGGGTTATTCTTTTTAACCTAAACATGGTTGACAGCGTAAATAAAATATTTACAATTTAAAAAAAATATGCAATTCAATTAAATGAGTGAAATTGTATCTAATTAGTTTAATTTACTGTCGATTTGTGGTAGAATGCTATAATATTGAAATTGCAACACGATTTTTATACTTAAAAATATAATATTTTGTGGAAATAACTGTAATAAATATTTATATGATATTTACAAGTAATGGTATTTTTTTCAATCATAGATTTTGTTTGTTGTCCTTGTAGATGATTAAATAACGCATTAGACATACGATTCAGGGGTCTAGAGTATAAATATGGTAGCTATTAAAAATTGCAAATTTTTTCATGTGTATTTGAAACCTGGGTATATACCACATTAATTGAGCTAATGACGAACAATTATTACTCTCAAAATAATCTTAACAATCCATATGCTTTATTTGGAGCGAATATAGTCAAAAGTACGTGTTTGTACATTTTTTTTAACCATATCCTCACCGTAATAGAGCATATAGGTTCTTCACAGTGTGAAGATTGTTTTATCAGATTTTATTAGAAGCAATAATTGTTAGTTAGAACGTCAAAAAATTTGGTCATTGTACTGATTCCAAATATCCATGAAAAAATCTGCCCAATTTTTGCCAGCTACGAGATTTGAACACTTTAACGTCGGTTCATTATTCAGATGCGCTGTCCATTCACCTACGGAGGCAACAATTTTCACACATTAGTCATTTAAAACGATACTTTTAATTTAAGCGAGATCAATAATTCAACATTATTATTTATTGTTGAGAATTACTTTATTCTCTAAATATTTATTTCATATTATGTTATTCTAATAGTTTTATTTTTGATATTGTTGTTGATATGGTACTGGAATCCATTTAGGTATATGATCAACCATACAACCATTCCCGCTCATCTTTCTTTAACGTTTGAATTTTAAATTTTTTGCACCTTTTATGATATTATTTGCTTATTTATACCGAGATGGCGTAATAAAAGAGTGTCTACCAGAGTTCATTCAAACAACTTTCCATTCGTTGCACATAATAGCGTAACTCAACCACCTAAGTCTATTCCCTTTCAAAATATACAGTTTTAAAAGGTATGTGAAATTCTTAGTTTTCTTCGATTGGTATTAATATTTTTCAGAATCTCTCAAATTAAAACATCTATATGATGTTCCAATTGTTTAACTGCATGTTTTACGGTCTTGCAATAATTTAATAATAATCAAAAATTTAGATAAAGATATCAATTGTTTAACTAAAAAAAATCTAGTGTGTTTAGCTTTTAGTCTACTTGCAGGTTTGAGGGTCGTTTATATAATAAAAGTTTTAATCTTTTTGTTACGTTTAAAATTATATTTTTAGCACAGTTGTCATTTAATCAAAAAAAAACTCTCATACTGATTGTTTTAATAAATAGTAAGGGCAGAAAACAAAAGCAGTCGCTTCCCTAGTCAGTTTATAGTGTCCCATAAATAGGTGAAGCTCTCAAACAGAAAAAAAGTTTGACTCAAATATACATTACAATGTTGGCGCTTTGACAGAGTAAACCAAAAAGTTTAGCGATCCGCTGCACCGTAGTTTTTCCGCCCCGCCATAAATCTGCGGCAAACCCTTGCGGGGCAGTAAAAGACCCTCATAGCGGGTAATCAGTTTTACGATTCGTCCACTGCCAGTCCAATTGTATGACCTTCGCAAGGAACTTTTGGGTGTTTAGGCGTACCCAACAATGAACGTAGCATCCATCGAGAGTTGAATCGAAAGGTAATAGTTTTTATGGTATTTTCATAAAGGTGTTTGTACTTTTTTTGGTCATTTTCATCAAAGAAAATGAATTAAACAAAAAAATATATCTGATTTTTGGAATACGATGATTAATAAAGTATTTGAAGTGGAATAAGTTCACTTTGGAAATATTTTTCCATATAATATAATATATGAACTTTTTTGTCATCTACATACATCAAACACAATTCGCCATAAGAGTTTATACGATGCCTTTTGAATAATTGTTGATAGTATTATTATTTTGAAAATATCATTCCATCATTATTATTACATATATAAAACACTACATTAATTATGATGAACAGATTGTGGGCATAATTGCGGTATACTCGCATAGTAGTATACATTTAATTTAATGGAGTAATGATCACAATATTTTAAATCAATTTAATCAAATATTAACCTTATTTGATCCATAAGAATTCATCAAAAATATATATTTTTTAAATTTACTTTTTAATTTGAGTATAATAATTATAGGTGATTTTTAATTTACCTATTCAAGTGTTAAGACAGTAAAATCGCACGTATTTATATCGACCCACGCAAAGAAGTGTATAGGGTACAAAACATATATAAATATGTTAAGGGTAGAATAGTGGAATATGTTCTCGAGTGGCCCCAGAGATGGCATCTTGTTATTTGTAAGAAAGCGAAGGCTTTTTGAACGAGGGTCGGTATTTGAAGGGCGGTCGTGAGACTTGTTGAACCAAAAAAAGAGAAATGGATGGGAGAACTCTCTCGAATTTGGTGTGATAGAAAACATTTTTTTCTATTTAACATATTGCACATACTTACAGTTTTCGTATATTGTATTGAAAGTGCAAAATCATTAAAATCTTATTCAAAAATAATTCACTTATAGTTTGTGTTACATAAAATAATATTGGTACTAAGGTATTTGTAGTTTCAATGCATATATGGAACAGGCAAATGATGCTGTAAGGTTGGGTAAATCAAAAACTCCCAAGAAAGTGTTTGTAAAAAAACTCCAGTAGGTATTCGACCCGTTGGTCGCCTCCAAATAAAATGGGTGGATAACGTAATTAGAGATGAGAAAATATTGATTGTAAATGACTGAAGAAAGAAAGTGATAGTGACAGAGAGGCCTAAAGAGAGGTTATGCAGTCGATACGACCTGGATAGATTGTAGCCCTATATTTACTAATAATTAGTAATATTATTTACAATCTGATATTTATAATATGTAAATAAAAAAAAATCAAAGAAAATCTTAATTTATTAGATTGATTCTTCTGATTTAAATTATTAGCAAAAGTGAAAAACTCGTTTAAAATGCTTTAGCATTTTATACTTACTGTGTGTTAATATGACTTCGATTAACGCCGTTTTGTTTAGCGATTTGATATTTAGGAACGCATCCTAAGCGCCAAACAAAATCATTTTGTGTTTTTTCAATGTCTACTATCAACTGTACGCCTACTTTTTTGTAAACACACGTAGCTAGATAAGATATTAAAACTTTAGCAACTATTTATTTGCACTATTTTATTTAATATTGTATATACATACATATGCGGCGCATGTTCTAAAATAATTAAAAGCAAAAGTTTTTTATGTTGTATAGTATTTGAATTTATTGTTGATTAATTCTGTATAATATGTGACAGGAAATCGTCAGACAACTAGAATTTATACTAACAATACAATATAAACCAAATGCACGCTTATATCTATGGGTCATGCATACATACATTTATCATTCGGCCTATAATTTTATAAGAGAACATCAACAACGCATGATACCTACTTTTGCATTTCTAAGGACGGTTCGCTATTCGATTTTAATTTTCTATCATTCGATATCTCAGAACAATAGATATGACACAATTTGATAATCAACAGACTGTATAAAATCTTCTTCATGCTATGATGCACAGTGATACCACTTACTTAACACACCACAATCCGCCATATTTTCAGCGTCCTTTTGAGCGTATTCTATGACTTAATAAATATAAAGTGCTTCGCAAAAAAGTCCTAAAAGTGTCCTAGAAAGAACTTTTTAAGACTTTGGTGTACGTGCAGTAGAGTGTGCAAAAGATTCCTATTGTCTTAATGCTGAATAAATTACTAGGTAGAGTTGATAGAATTCGTATTCTTTCCACTCACCGTATGGCAAAATTTTATTTAAAAGCTAAGAAGTTATCACTCGTAAAATCTAAACCAAGTTGCTAAAGCTGACCAATCTGACTGAGTAGCTCATTTCTTTCAATCGTCATATGAGAAATTCTCTTAAGATGTGATTAGCATTCTGCGTTATGCCAGATGAACAATCGTTTATTCACATGTGTATATATTGAGATTTATTAAAAAAACGTAAAACGAAATAATATTTTTAAAAAACGGTAATTTTTATAAACAATATGCCTTTCATCAACAGTCAACGCCCTTCACAAGTCAATAACTTGCGATAATTTTAATTACCTGTATACTTTTTAAATATTCTCATTAAAAAGTAAAACACTATACATATTAAAATAAATATACAATGTTCTGAATAACTGACATAAGGAAGAAAAAGAAAACGCGGTCGAATTGTCGATTTAAAATGACGTTATACTCAACAGGAGACTATATCCTGATTCCTAATATATTGCTATCCGTATAACACAAGAAAACATTTATTACTCATATATCTATTATAGTATAGATATTCAATAGTTTATTTCTAAACAATATCCTACATCTAAAATATGATTAATAATATTGCCATACAAACTTGGCCATCATAGGTCAAATATTTTTTTTATCAATAGTACTATGGTTCAGAACTCGATTACTAATAAATAAACGATAAAATATCCAGTAAAAAGCAGACTTGCGAGTAGATCGGTTGTGTAAGGCTTGCACCGGTTAAAATAAAACTCCATTGAGTTAGATTCTAAAGAAATTTCAAAACCTTTTATATCTGATGTTAATCCATGCCTCTATCCAACTGTCTTGTCCAATCTCTTGGTCATGCATAGTTATTGTAGTTTAATATTTAAAAACATTTTAACATATCCGATTATCTTTATTAAGTCGATCATTCTAACTTATATTATATTAATATATATATATATTGAAATAATAACACAGCTTTTATAAATAATTTTACAAATATATATATTTAAACATTCAGCAGTTTTGTAGTAGAATTTCTTCTTCTTCTTAAACACGTTACGCCCTTTAGCCGAAGTATACGGACACCATATGGCCTCCATGAGTCTTTTTCACTGGACAGTCTTTTGCATCCTTCTATGTCATGCCGGCATCTCGTAACTCCGCCGAATACATCATGTATATGATGTTTAACGGCCTTCCAAGACGACAGCCTCCGGTTGGCTTGGAGAAGAAGTATGCCCGGTTAAGATTTAATTTAGACATCTAAGCATATGGCTGTCAGGTTCAATGCCTCATTTTTACTTTTCATGGTCCGTTTTATTATCACCTCATTTTGCGTATAGTCATACCACCACACTACAAAAATTTTCCGCAAGGATCTGTTTTCGGACCTCAGTGAATAGTTATTTTGAGAATTCGTAAGGTGCCATGATTCGCTACTATAAAACAACACTGCCAGTATGTAAGCTTTGAAAAGCTGGCATTTGGTTTTAATCGAGGATAGCTGTGAGTCCCAGATATTTTACATGGGGTTGATGTCGATCTGGCAGTTCTCATTCGGATAGCGAGCTCTCTTTGCGAAAGTCGAAATAAAAAACCTTTTTATGTTAGAAAGCTACATTCATTTATCTAAAATTAAATAAAACCGTAATAAGTAGCATTAATTTTTTTATTTTATTAACAGTTATTTGATGGCACTCTTCTCACGTGAAATATACTATATTATATATTGAAAAACTGGGACAGATTTAAAAAAAATACTTTATGTATTTAAAGATTTAAAAATATTTGTGTATTGCTCAAAGTTTGATATGCATTTGATGATTTTTAGTGTTAGTCACACTTTTCAGTGCGTTCTTGCGATTATTGCCCAGGGGGCGGCAGTTGGTCCCATCCCTAAATTGCCTTGGAGCCAGACGCTCTTTAATGTTCACTAATGGTCGTTATCAACGCCGTTGGGGACCTCTGCTTCAAATCGTTGGTGGAAAGTTATTATTATTACTCGTAAATAATAATATAGATTATATTATTTCTTTTCACAAAGTAATAATATATATAAAAAAGTAGAAAAAAACTGACTTATGACTAGTAAACAATAAGGGGTCATCCATAAACTACGTAACGCTCTGGGAAGGAGGGGTGATCACCAACGTCTACGTGGCGTTACAACGTGGAGGGTGGGTTAATTTTTGTTGTCACGTAACACTTTTTCCTTTTAAAAGTAGATACTCGTAGGAGTTGATTGTAAATTGCATTTTTATTTAATGTGAAAAGTTACGCAACCTTTAAGAGGAGGAAAGCGGGGTCAAGCTGAATGCCTACATGGTGTTACATGGAAGGTAAAATGATGTAAGAAAAAATATTACGTGGTTTATCGACGATACTTAACCAAAGCTTTTCAATATTTGTAAATTATTCGTTTTGTTTAAAAATCTTCACCAGATAATTCTATTTATATGCTATATCACTAGTGTTGGAAAAAAAAACGCAGCATAATATAAAAACTTATTTTTTAAACACTTTATTGGAACATAATATTTTCTATGTATTATCATTAATTTTGAATGATAAAATAATATATAGCAAAAAATAATCAATAATTAATATTTTAAAATATATTACTTATAAATTTGTTGTTTACTTATAAAAAAAAAGATTTTTTTTTTTATAAAATGTCACCTTTTCACTTGAGACTCCAACAGTTCCGTAAACACAACTTTTCTTTTCTTAAATATTTTAGACCTGAGCACTTTCACGTGCTATTATTTCTTCATAAAGCGGAGAGAACTTTTTCCTAGAGCAGATTTAAAATTCTTTTGCTTACTGAAAAAGTAAAAAAAAGTTCATATCTCGCTAAGCCTTCACTATTGCAGAGATGTTCAACCTACATTTAATATAACTATATAAAAAAATATTTTTGTATTCAAATGAAAGTATTATTTTGACATTAACCTTTTTAAAATAATTTAAAAAAATACTTTTTCGTCAATACTAAATCTTGTAGTGTTTTAGTAAACAGCGTGACAGTTTATGAATCTTTACGTAAAAAAATTGCATTAAATACCTTAGTGAAAAACAAAATTTTATTACAGCTCTTAGCCAGAGCATATCAACCATGTTTAGACAAAAGGGATTAGCCCTCAGTTTTTTGAAAAGTGCTTTTATTTGAGAATAACAGTGTACACGTTCTGTCAAACGGAATTAAGCCAAAAATGCCAAATTATTATCGAAATTTAGCTTTAGATTTTTAAGAACGATCTACTAAGATTGTGTGGAAAGAAAGAAAGGATTAACCGTTAATTTTAACGATTTCTCTTTATTTACTTTTTATTTTTCAGATCAGGAATATAAAAGGATCGTTTATTGAGCATCATGTTTGTTTTAATGTTTTTTTTGACTAAAAATCGTTAAACAATGTTTTTTGTGCCTCCTGCAAAATTTGTTCTGTGAGGGTTAATGCCTTTTTTCTAAACACGGTTAATGTGATTATCATATATTGCCTCTATAAACCTCTTTTGCTGACCAGTTTTCGTGCATTGTCCCTGCATTCATATATTCCATAGCTCAATCTCGATATTCAATGGTCTCCCGGGATGACAAAATCCGGTTGACTTGAGGATGAGGCATGACCGGTTAGGACGAGATTCAGGCATTCTCAGCACGTGACCAAGCTAAATTGAATCTTCCATTTTATTTAGAATCTGATGAGAGACTGTATAGTAGGTTCTTTTATCAGTTCATTTTGCGTGTATTTGTACGATTGCACCCCAATCATTCGTTGCATTTATCTAATTTTGAAGCTTAAATTATGTTTATGTTGATACTTTGTAAGATGAAATGATTCACAATCATATATGAGGGCAACTAGTATTCAGATTATAAGTGGTATTTGGTTTTGACTTATTACATCCGTGAAACCCATTTAACCTGTCTAGGAGTATGGAAATGTCCACTTGAAATCCACTCTGAAGGAGTATACACATAAATGTACGTTAAGCATCAAGCAATACAATACTTTTATATATTATTTTTGCACTAAATAAACATTATACAACAATAGTATTGCATACTAAAAAAAATCAAATTTGAAGCTAGATTAATGAAAAAATTTCAACCCAATTGTGCAAGCGTAATTAAAAAACTCACACTTGGAGAGAGTAAACATTACTTTGGCAATTCAATACAGATATCATCGACGTACTGGCAAAAAGCGTTAAGTCGAAAAAAAGGACCGTTTTAGAGAATAATGCAGTTTTGTAGATTTTTGAACGCTCTATCATCGGGTAAAACAAGCTTTTTCTTATACTTTTTCTGTAATATTAAAATATCGCTACATATTAAGTCGATATTGGGTATTTTATTTCTGGCGAAACACATTAAGCCGCTTGAATATTATTTAGCTGATTAGATTAAGTATTTCCAGTTATATTTTTATTATGGAAAACGATACAGTCCCAGTTTCCCTAACATGTTATCGTTAACCTGTCCGGGGTATGGACGCGTATATGCGTCCTCTCAAAAGTCACTCTGAAGAAGTATAGATGTACATGTACGTCAAGCACTAATCAATAAAATTCTCGAATATATTATTTATGCATCAAATAAACATTTTACAACAATAGTATTGCATACATTTAATAAAATTAAAATTTTAAATCTATATTAATGGAAAACTTTAACCAAATTGTACAACTGTAACTTAAAAAACTCACTCCTGGAAAGGTTAAATACACGTAAGAGACTAAAACTTTAAAAATCAGTTTTCTCGAAACAGTCTTTATTGAATTAATATTATTTGCCAGTAAATATGTACGTAAAACCAGAATTGTACACGTAAATAATCTGTTAAAATATTTTTTTTATTCAAACAATTTCCATACTCCAGTCAGGTGTAGAAAGGTTGATAAATAATTAACTATTGTACAATACAAATTATTTAATGCTTAAACCACTAAAACTCAATTCTATGTAAATACTTATCGCTCAATCGTTTGCTGTAAAATTGTTTGAGAATTAGTACTGCGGTCGAGTATTTAATATTACCGAAGCTCATAAGTCGAAAGTTCATTCACAAAGATATAAATTTTTAATTAAAATTTCATGATGGACGAGTTTAATCATGAGTTTTTAAAGTATATTTTGTGGAGAGTATAGAAGCCTTATTTTCATTTTTATATAATAGCTTTCCACCATAGAATGACATGTATTATTATAACAATTATTATTAATGTGAATGTAAAACCTATCATTCTGTGTGGATGTGAAACTTAGAGCCTGACAGAGAGACAAGAAAAGGCAATGCAAGTATTCGAAAACACTCCGAAGAATACTATGGTCTATTAAAGAAAATCAAGAATTTCGCATCCGTATTAATGCTGAGCTCTGCAAAAATTTAGCTCCGACATAGTAAATGTCTTGAGACCAAGGAGTCTCGGATGGGCGGGACATTTTGTAAAGGGCGATGAATCTAGAACTCTCAAGAAGATATTTGAAGGAAGTCCAGAATTTTTTAGTGTGAATGACTGGAGAGAGAGAGAAAGAGAGAGAGTTAGAGACAGAGAGGCCTGCAGAGAAGTTGTGCAGTCGGCCATGAACCTGAATGGATCGTAGCACCAATTTGTTTGTAATTAGATGTTTGTATTATTTAGAGTTGTCGAATTTATAGCTTGGTTATAATATTAATCATTACAAGCTAACCAAAAATATGCCACAAAACTGTGTCAGAAAAAATACATAAAAGTTTTTTGTACCGTAATATAAATTGTGTTTGCATATTATATAGAGCGTCGAAAAATCTCTTTGCATTCAAATGGTTTAGTTTCCATGTTTTACCCGACCTTCAATGCCTGTTTTGTCGACTTTTACATGTCTTTTTTATTCTTTTAATGACGGAGCTAGACTAAGGGTGAATTTTTTTCCTCGGAGTAAAACTGAGGGCGCAAAGTTTTCAGTGGCTTACCGATCCATAATTCAAGTAGGATAATGGATGCTCTGAAGCGATGAGATTGCTTGCGTCTACTTACATAATGAAAGCGCGGCGGATATTACAATGTATGTGTACAGAACACATCATTATTATATGTTGGTATATAACAAATCTTAATTAAAATTGCATTTGGAATTAAATTACATTTAAATAATCAAATATTTGCTAAAATATCACGTAATTGCATAAAAAATATTAATAAATCATAGAAAGAAAAACACAAAACAAAACCACTATTAATATTTAAATTAAAAAAATATTAGTAGATCCGTATCAGAGGTTCCAAAAGATTTTTGCCCCGTAGACCACTTATCGACTTTTTCCCTGATAGACCGATTCCTGCCTGCTGAATATTAAATTTGGGGATTTACGAGATTCACTCGTGTGTACTCCCACTTGAATCTCGTGGACCCCCAGAAAGTCGAAATTGACCCTTTTAGGTCTTTATAAACCAGTTTGGAAATATATGGTCTATATGATCAGTTGCTGCATATTTACAATTTAATATAAATGAAAAAAATGACTTCTATACAGACGGTTTATAAAAATGTATATCTGAGTAGCACCGTACTACATTGATTTATTTTTCTTACTTTTATATCCCTGTATTTATAGTGCGTCTAATACTCGATTGTTTTTTGTCAGTGTATTAATAACTAACAAAAAGCTGTGCATATTCAACTTAGGTCACTTGTGATGCACAGTTGGGATACAATCGTTACTGCATGAGAGTCAAATGTAATTATTTTTGAATAAAACTGTTTCTCTAACTGCTGTTTAACATGTTAAAAACATTAACTTTTGTTTTTAGCTTAGAAAAATAAGGACGCATCTTATAATCGGTGTAATACAATACTTTATATTTGTTTTTAATCATCAACTTGGAAATTGATGTACAAATATCGTTTTTTTTACTTATTTTGAAGTGCAGATATGTAGAATCGGTATTCGGTTACTCGGTAGCATATCAAATAATTAAAATGATATATGTTGGTAATTGTATTCAATAGTCTTTCAGAATTATAAAATTAGGTTGGCATGAAGAAGGAGCATGCTCGGTTGAGACGTAATTCAGGAATGTTCAGCGTATGGTAAACTTAAGTGCAATATTACATTTTTACTTTAGATATAACGTAAACCTGCATGGTCTATGCCTTTATCATCTCATTTTGCGTATACTCGTTCTACTGTACATTCAGAATTTGCCACAGGCATCTGTTATTGAATATTAGTAAGCGATTATTTTCAGACTTCGTAAAGTGTCATGATTTGTTAGCATAGAATAGAACTGTTAGTATTTAAATATTGAATACTTAGCATTTGGTTTTGACCCAATATAGTCATGATTATAAGACAGTTCACCTAAAGTTGAAGCTGCGTAGAGTCGTATCACCGCAACCTCATATCCCATAAAAAATGAGAGTTCAAATAAAAGAAACAGCCGCAGATATTAACCAAAAACCACATTCTTATTAAAAAATGTCTGCAGAGCATAAAAGATTTATTTTTTAATCCTTTTTGTCACTTCACTGCGTTTTCTATAATTCAAACAAAGTTTGGTTCAACCACGTCTAGTGCTAAAATTTCTTTTACGCCCGTATGCCAACGGTCACGAAAAAATTCATAACCAATAAATAAATTCCGTCTTCAAAAACAACTCGTAAAAGTATAACAAATAAATATTAAAAAAAAAAAAACAAAATGACACATAAATATTATAAACAATGATGAAAATACTACTAAATTTACGCATGTGGATTCATATACGTTTTTTAAATTTAAATACACTTTAGAAAGGCGGTTACAAGAGAATGTCGAGAGAATTTTTATTGAATCGTTACGTATATATAATAAAAAATGTGTAGAATGTTAATTTTTTATGGAAAAATACTAATATATGTTCTTGTCATCCAGATTTTGTTGTTTGAAACGTCAAAAATAGAATGAACTTACAAGTATTTCATATTGTTTTTAATGAAATATTATTTATATTATTACTGCTATATTTTCTATCATACGTTAAACAAAAGGAATATTATGATTAAATATATTACTTTTCGTATAAACAGATTAAATACTTCATAAATATTTAATAATATAGCTTATATTTCGTAAATATATAAGCGGAAGAAAATAACAATTTAATTACGACATAAATTAGGATATTATTGTATATTTTATTTAAATTTTCGATATTTTAAGCAGGTTATAGTATTTTATTACAAAATATATACGAAGCTATAAATTTTGAGATGAAAACAAATATCAAATACACTTTGATAATATGATGGTTTAATCATTTAGCATATTAATGTTTGTAATATAGAATTTTTATATGTAATACTATTTACTCGAAGCCATAGCGAGGTCTTAAAGTCGCACAATGTTATATACAAGAATTCGTTTTTATTTATTATAATGTTATTTTATGTTATTGAATATATAATTTTCAAACAACGGTATGTCAATCTTTTCTAGTTTCTTCTTAAACCGTCTGTAAAGTT
>JAPMAE010002962.1:6066-16131 GCA_036584705.1 Rhyacophila sp. 25_7 | reverse complement strand
ATTTTTTTTGACAAAGGAAAGTGTTCTTCTTCATATTTTATGCAAGCCGTTCGGCATTAAAAATGTACACAACACTTCGCAACAATAAATACCACACGCCAAAGCGACGCGATATCCATCATTCGCATTACTTAGGTGAGATGTAAGAATTCATAGTGTTATCACAAATAATTGTTACTTTATTGTTTATTTCTTTATTTTATTCCATATGCGCCATGAGAAGAGTAAATATTGTCATATGTTTTTACTGAGTTATTAACGTAGCAAGGAGTATGGACACGCATATGCGTCCGCTGAAAATTCGCTTTCAACAAGTATACAAGTATATGTACACGTACGTCAAGCACCAAGCAATAAATTACTCGTATATATTATTTGTACAATGAATAAAGATTATACAAGAATAGTATTCGTTACATTTAATAAAACTCACAACTAGATTAATGAAAACGCTTTCACCCAATTGTGCAAACGTCATTAAAAAACACTCTGGCGAGGTTAATTATTACCAAGCAATTGGGTTCATACCTTACGAGTAGGTTCAAATACAAATAAAAATGTGACTTTTTGTAACCAGCTACGGGCTCGAATCTGCGAATCGCAAACTCACAATCAGGCAATATGTCAAGTGAACCACCATGGCGATACGTGTGACGTGGACATTTTTTTTTTAATAAAAGAGAAATCTCAAAGACCATATTAGTATTCCATAAATGATGGAACAAAGAAACGCAAAACCGATCAAGCAACCGGTCGAGCACCCCTCCTAACACCATAATCGGTTCTGCCGCACCTTTAAGAGTGTGGTCTATCGGTAGATGATACTCACGTTTTGCTAATTTTAATTTCATCAACTATACAATTCGTTTTTTAATGAAGAGGAACTAATTAAACAAATCTTCCAAAGCAGTAAAATCATGCATAAGTCAATCGCTCTAAACGGTAGCCCAACCTCTCTCGATTAAAATTATGATAATTAACACATTATTGGCGGGAAACGTGTAAGTACGTCATTGCAAACTGTATGCGATACGCGAGACGTGTGTAAATACGTTTAATTAATTGTCAGTGGATTGCAGGATACGCATAAATAAAGATTCGTATGCAGGCGCGAAATACCAAACCGCAATACATTATCATGAGTCTTACTACCCCGTTAGTATTATAGGCCAGTATTATCTTACAAATATATCCATGGGTTAAAGTAATGTTTATTTCTTGAAAGTAATATATTTTTTGCGTCATATCACAAAATACCTCAATACGACAGCTTAAAAAGTATCAATATGAAATTCTTGACGCAGCCAGGTAGAGGGGACAGGCAAAAATTATTGGTCTGCATAAAAATGTTATTAATAGAGAATACTAAACGTTTTCAGTACGTTATATTCACAACTACCCTGTGTATTCTTTTTTTTTTTCAAAAAAGGAGTAAATATTTTCATTTCCAAAGAGGATATAAATTGCGTCAATAATACAAATAAATACACAAGGCGAAACTTTCTGGCTTGAGGTTTTCCATCGTGGAAATGCGATGACGTGTTAGTACGTCATTCTTTCCTTGCCAAAACCGTCATATTATTTACACGACTTATGGCGTTGAAGATATATGACAGGCTTATTCGTTGAGAGCTACTTTATTCGAGGTAGGGTTACATATACTCGTACATAAAACGTAAATAAATATTTGATTGAAATATGGCTGCGATGTGTCGCTTACTTTTAACATTTGGCGTAAAATTTCGATAACCCGCGAAATACAATTACACAAAATGGATATTTCTTGGCGAAAAATATGACAAATGTTTTATTTAATAAAATAGCGGCTAAATAAAAATATGACTGAAGTCAGTTACAAAAAGCGATATAAGCACATGTTGTCGAAATCGAGAAAAAATACGTTGGCACTCTACGCACAATTTTACACTACTTGTGAAAATTTTATATTCCAAAGCCAATATAAACTTCCAAAAAAACAAGTGAAATGTTCACGCATTTAAATATTTATTTCATTTTAAAGTTTATCAGCGCCGTTATTTTATTCTAATGTATACATAAAATACGATGAAAATAAAAAATCTATGACTTTAAGAAAACGAAATTTGACTTTGAAACATAAAAATAATGTTTGCCGAAAATAATGAAATATGTTTATATAGATTTTTGTAACTAGACGCTTCAATTCATCTATCCATGAAAAATGAGAAATTATTTGAAAAATCGATTAACCAAATAGGTGTTAAATGCAATCGAGTGCACATTCATAATGTATATAAGTCTGCTTCAAGTGAGGAGTCAAACCTCTTCGAACAGCTTACCAATTTTTAATACGAGATATACATAAATTGGAAAATTTCGGCCTCATGGCAAAAACTCAAGATTTATAAATAGGGGAGACGTATTTCGGAAGTTTAGAATCAGAAGGATCAATCCATAAAAAAACAGTATTTATTGTAAAATTTTGTAGGCAGCTGGGAAAAGTGAAGATATATTTTTCTGTTCGATATATCCAAGAATCGCAAAACTGACATGACGTGACGTTTTCCGATGAGAAAGATGTCTAGGGGGTGTCGTATACGACAGGCTACGTATTAAGAATAAAAATAGGAAGATGGCCGATTTATAGTCAAGCAGGAATTTAACATAGAACCTTTTACAATATGGCCTAATAATTATTTTACATAAAAGGAAATACAAAAAAATGAGAAAATACAGAACATTTAATACAATTTAAGACGATTGATGGCCATGATTTAATACAGTGGCCGCCAAACAGTGGTAAAGAAATTTGAAGACAAAATTATTTTTAACAAGTAGCGACAAAAAAGACTAATTTGGTATATTTAAATACACGAATTTTATATCAACAAAGAATATTTAAATCTTATAATCATTACTTAATGTAAGTGGTTAGTGTTTTATTTTTATTACGATTATGTCTGTACAGTCGGCCTCATAGGTGAGTAGATAGCGTATCCGACTCACGAGGCGAGGGTCACGGGTTCGAGACCCATGCTGGTTGCAAAAATTTTCGAATGTTTATTCATTTGCATTGTAGCCAGGACACGAACCCGAAACGGTTGAGCTAATAATTGACAATTATTACTCGTTAAAAACTGTCAAAAACAATCTTCACGTTGTGGAGATCCATAAGCTTCGTTTCAGAGCGGTTAAAGTTAAAACGAAAAAAAAGAAAATGCCTGAAAGATTCAATATTGAAAGTTTTTTTAAAATTAAAATGCTTGGCAACCGATATTATATTGAATAATGTTAATGTACAGGAAATATTTTATTGCCTTTATCGCGGTCATTTTGTGCATTATTACTGCAATTATGCATTATATGCAACTTACAAATATACACTACGTCGTAAAAAAACTGTTATGTAAAGACATTGATTATTTTTATAGTCATCTCGCAAATGACTAAACGTACAGAGTGGCCCACTTACCATGGGTTTGCGACAACAGCAGTTCATCTACGCGTAATATAAAATAAAACACGTACAATCTTAAGAATACTTGTGTATGTTGGGAGAAACACATAGTTTGCATGTTAAAGTGCCATGACAAACGGTAGACAAAGTTGGAAGCAATTTTGAGGAAACTCGGCAGCCCTAGGCAGTCTCGTTCGAGACATTTATTTGACCAGGAAACAGAAATATTAAACGCCACAATAAACAGAACCGCCAGTACCCAATCAGACGAATACCAATCTCATCGCTTTACAAAAAGGACACGGCCTTCACTAGTGTATGATAAAGCGTTACCATCCTCAACTGAAATGCAAGTAGTATTGTTAGTCTCTAAACAAATGACTTAATTATTGTGTCTCTATGGCACTTTGAACACAACTTCTGTTATTATTAACCTTTACCGGCACGAAGGAGAGATTATAGCAGTGCAACAACGAACTGAAACACGCTGAATTGGCTAGTTAGAGTTTTAGATTTGTATTTCAAAAAGCCTTTGGTTTCAAAGCCTACATTAATATACGCTGTACATAATCATGGAATGGTTGTACAATCACATCCGGTACCACTTAGTGTATAATTTAAAAACATCCGTGTATATTATTGCAATTATTAAAACATTTTATAAGGATACTAATTACATATCTTTTGTATTCAAAAACATGTTAAAAGCGACCAATAAAAACGGACGACTGAACACAAAATGTTCAGGACGAACAAATTGGTCGGGAAATTATCGACAAGTATATACAGGAATAATTTCGATGAACGGAACAAGAAAATAATATCAAACCCAGTATGTACATTTATCAATTTCATTACCTAGTGAGTAAGTATTAGTAACTAGGTTTTAATATTTTTTTCTTAACTAACTACGTTATGAAGTTGTTTTCGAGGAAAGTATTGTTACTTACTACGTTTAGAAAAAATGATTTCACCCATATAGACAGTGATTTCATATAAAATATCGACAGTAAAATGAGCATTATAACCCAGTAATTTAGAATATGCATTAAAACGAATGTTCGAACATTTGTCAGTTATTAGGTTTTAAAATTGGCCAGCCAAGGAGGTAAGAAGCAAGAGAAAAATACCGCCGAATCCTTAAACTATTGCTTCCTAAATGGACTTTCAATTGGAAACATATCACTCATATTATTGCATTACATTCCTTTTAAGTTATGACTAGTTCTTAGAATAGATTAAAGAAGTTTTGTATTAAAGACTATCGATTATGTGTATATTAATGCCAGACTAAATTCCTATGAAAGAACGGTTCAATTACTCGCTTTTTTACATATTTCCATTAAATTTTCAGTGAAATGCGTTGAATAAAATACATGTGGACATATTAATGGGAGCGCTTTACTTCGCACTTGTCAATAGTTGTTATATAACTAGATTAACTAATTTACTTTTGATTTAAACAATGGTTTTCTATGTTTTTAAAACACAAAACTCTGCTTGATATAAAATAACGGAATTTCGAACTACAACGCTCGATATACGACGCGATAATAAAAAAAATGTAAAATTGCCTTTTACTATATTTATATACTCGTTCTCAGTAGGTCAGCACATAGTGCAGTAAACCGAGTTCTAATTCCAGACTAGTAAATAAAATCAAACGTTCAATATTTTGAATTTGTAGTCAGGATTGGGAACTGAGAGTTTAGCAAATAATTAATAACTGTTACGAAAATCTTCACGCTGTGAAGGTCCTATATGCCTGATCTCAGAGATAAAATCAGGAATAATACAAATACGTTCAGGTATAACAATGTTCTGCGTTATTACGTAGTTAAGGATAAAAAATATAAACTTACGTTGCTCTGAACCGTCACAAATTCTTCGGCAGTACAGTTCAAGAACCTGATGGAACCAGATTTGTCTACAGCCTCTTCAGGTATTTCTTTCACGGTAATATTGACAGTCGCTTCTACCCAATGGAAAGGTATACGTGGCTTGTCAACTAAGTTAACTTCAGTTACCTGTGAACATAAAATAAAATCAACAACTCCGAGCGCACAATAAACATCACATAGAACAGTGTTTCTTAACATTATTTATGCATGGAACTAGATTGGGGCTATGGTTTTGGTTTCAGTCTATTTCAGTCTTTTTTTACATATTATGGAATTATACATTATTAGTTTAACGCGTTCATAATAAGAGGATGTAAAAATGATATAAGTAGAAAATTAAATACAAGCAACAAATAATTAACGCAGGAGGGAAAAATACATAAAAATTAAAAATATATATATTCGAGGAAGTCTACAGATTGAGCCTAACATATTCCATTATTCAAAATTAATTCAAAGAACATAATTCGGTTAAACTCAATTTAACTCAAGTGTAAGATATCGATAGCCAAGATAATTACATTGGTATTACCCTCCGTTTTACCAAAACTACTGGCAAGTATTGACGTATCAATACAATTGTTACAATAAAGCGATGTCCTCAGTGCACGCTACGTTTTGTGGGGCGTACGATATGCACGCCGAGCGTTCACTGGGTGACCTCAGGAAATGCACTGAGTTTGAGTATTTCTTCGAACGACATCACGCACGCCCGCACAAACGCTGTTAAAACACAGACTGGTTTGAACTTACACCAGACGCCACTCCGAACACAAACAAACTCGCTCACCCAAATAGTCTAAGCGACCCAACTCAGGCCAGTCACATTCATAAATATGAGATTGTTATGTAAAATACTTCGTACGCCCCACAAAACGCAGTGTGCACCGAAACCTCAGGCTTTGCCTACTACGGGAGAAATATCTAATAGGGTTTCCAGAAATCGTTTGTAATATAGAATCTCAATAATGTTGTTTTTCTTGAGAGTATATCAAGACCCCTAAACACACTACTTGAACCAATTTTGGGTCGTGACCTATAAATTAAGAAACTCTATCTTAGAGAGTAAAAGGTTTTTTCTTTTATTTTGAAATACAGTGAACCAACTTCCGGTCGTTCACGGTAATAAATTAATGCTATTATAGAAATGCGCTAAATGGGGTAAATAGAAAAAAGGTTAACGTGGCTCCGCATGTAAATATATTTCTGAATTTGACATACGAGTCCTGTGCGTAATATCTACACCGCGATAACTGCTTCAAACTGGGCATTACACTCATCAGTGAATGCCGCATATGTTTGATTTACTCATTCACTGGCGAATATTTAAGGGTAAATAAATAAATATTAATAAATATTTTACCCATAAACCACGTAATGTTCTTAGAGGTATAGCGAAGGGTGACCACTGATGTCTACATAGCGTTACAAGGGGGAGGGTTGGTAAATTTGTATTGTTAACCTGTCCCTCTCAAAAAAATGGATTGGAGTTGATTGTAAATAACATTACTATTTAATGTGGAAAGTTACGGAACCTCTGCGAGGAGGGAGAGAGGGCTCAATCTGAATGTCTACATAATGTTACATGAAGGAGGGGGAGGGTAAAAATGTATGAAAAGCGTTTCGTGGTTTATGGACAGCCCCTAATGACAAATAATACAAATTGCGAATGTACATACCGCACTATTAGCATGAGGCTTTTCTCGTAATTCTTAAAACAGATTCAAAAAGTTGTCCTACTGATAAGTAAAATTCCGAAGCCCGTAAAATAATTCTGCTATAGTATCGATATGTTTTTGTACGTCCCAAAATAAAGATATATAAACTTACGTTAAATCTCAACAAGTATGTGTCGTTGGGGGTGCCTTGCTGCATTGTGATCATGCCAGTGTCCCTCTGGACATCGAAGTGAGGATTTTTTTCTCCATACGAAGGTAACCAGAGGAACTCTTTATCTGGAAGATCCCAATCATCAGGATCTGTTACGTATACTCGGCCAATTTCAGTATCTGGAGCCTCACCCTGGAAGAAAACGATAATTAGACACAATCTATTAGTATTGTAGATACTGAGATTTTGAGAAAGTATGATATGATTTTGGTTTACATGATAAAAACTCTTAAGTAAATGCCTATATGGTAAAAGATATAATCTTCAGTTATGAGTTGACTAATAATAAGTAAACATCCCATTGTTTCGAGTTCGTGTCCTGGCTACAATACAAATGAATGAACATTTGAAAAATTCTGCAACCAGTACGGGCCTTGAACCCGTAGCCCCCGCTTGTTGGACGTACGCGATATTCACTAGCTTAACAAGGGCGACAATGTTACGAGTATATACATGCATTTATTTAGTGGATATCGACGTTTAATATTTTTTTGTAGGAAGAGATAATTGTTTTTAAGTGTTGCAATAATTTCAACTGCCATAATCAACGATGTTTCACTTTGCCTTTTGTCTAAGAATCTACAACACTATTTCTTTTATAAAAACATATTTAGCATCCTTACACATTATGCATTTGGGGACTACTAACTAATTTAAAAAACAGATTCATCAGTAAATAGTTTACATTCAAATTTAATATTCTTTTAGAAGGAAAATTCATCAAATTATATGTTTAAAGTTTCTAAAATGTGTGTTGGTAAAAACACTGCAATTAATTGCAATGCAAATGTAGTTTTCAATTGTAATTTTCCTTAGATTAACGATATTTCGTATAGATATCTTTCACAATAAAATATAATCTTAAAGTTTCAGTGTTCTGAAAGTTCCTTTGTTCTTTTTAGAAGAGCCAAGAAAACAAATCAAGCCTTTACGGCGAGAAACAAGGCTACAGGATAAGCCTTGTCCACAGGGATGAGTTAAGGAAGGTCTAATGCGTTTATCATAATAGGTAAATATCTTATCGGCGAAGGGCAAATGCCTAACAATTTCCGCCCTTGTTAAACTTTTGTTTTGGTATCTTAGCCGGGCGGGGGATTTCGCCAGAGCTTAAAGCTTAGGCACCGATCCAGATATTTCTATAAATATTATTGATCGAGCAAGTTCGGCAATAGAAAGCTATGTCGATATTTCGATAAGCCACAAAATAAATAAACATCGAATGTGATGATATTTTTTGATGGAAATACACAAAAGTAAGGAATATAGCTAAAAAAACAATGCGGCATTGTGGGTATATATTGGTAAACCTATAACATGTGTCAGTAGAAAAATATTGCAGAGACATCCGTTTCTTCTTATTTACAAACACAAAAAAAATATCTTTTATCTATAGTATTAGAGACCAGTGTTTATTTTAACTTTATAAAATATTTAGAAATAATTAACTATATTATAATTCGACGATGTTTAGATGAAAAGGAGTAACCCTATTATTATATGTTCTGTTAGTAACCCTCACAGAAGTTTACAGAAGGCACAAAAAGACGTGTTTTAATGATTTTTAGTCAGTCACATTAACACAAACTTAAAGCGAATGATGACCAATAAATTGTATTTCATTCTACTTGATAATTTAGCAATTTATTAAAGAAAAATCATTACAATTGACGGTTAATGCTTTTTTCCTTTCCAATTAAACTTAAGTATATCGTTCTTTTTTTCAAAATATAAAGCTAAAATTCGATAATAATTCGGCATTTTTTACTTAATTCCTTTTGACGGTGTGTATTTAGGTGTACATTGTGATTCTCATATAAAAACACTTTTCAAAAAACTTCAGAACATTTTTATTGTGAACGTTTTAACAATTTACAAAATACTGTTTTTTTTTTGGTTGACTTTTTATGGCGTATTGTCACTTTAGTATGAGGTCGTTTGCAAGGAAATATTTGTTTGTTTGATTGCAGATGCGTGTGTACAATATATTCTATGGCTCAATAAACATACTATATAGTATATTGCTTCATTACGATTTTTTTGAGACACGATACATAAATACCCACTGATAAACAAATATTCCGTATTCTCAAGACTAGATCAAAACTATGAAAATACTATTTCGGAGACCGAACGTGTCAAACTGCATACGACTAACTGAGACAACTTTCTTCCTATTCCAAATATAAGCACTTGTAAACAATATATTATATTCTGCAGCGGATTAACAAAAAGAAAATCAACTTATTTTGTATAAGCTTATTCATTTTTAATTACGAAATAATAAAAAAAAGTCACCGAGAGACTGGGTGTATTATAACAAAAATAAGTGAAATTTTACAATTAAAAAAGTAAAGAATCAAGAGGCAAGCGTGGATTCATTGTAGTTATTAACATGAATGTATAAGCTTTTTATTATTACACCATATCCTCTCTGAGATGGAGCATATGGGATTATCAGTGTGAAGATTCTCTCAGCAGTTGTTTTATACGATCAATAGTCGTTAATTATTAACTTAACTATTTTTGGTACGTGTTTTGGCTACAAATACGAATATATAAACATTTGACGAAATTGCGACTGAATCAGCGACCTCCGTTTGCTGGACGGACGCGCTATCTCCAATGTATTTTTTTTTATATAATTCAATGCTTATTACGGTTACTTTTAAATAAAAATAGAAAATTTAATAACCAATATCGAAAAAACAGAAAGTGGGTAAGTACCTTTTAGAGTTTGTCAAATTGAACTGAAGCGATAAAGGCTTTGGAACGTTACAAAGAAAAGGGGAAAAATATATATTTCAGGTGAAACGATTTCTGCCAAAAAATTAAATCGAA
>JAPMAE010002960.1:0-12659 GCA_036584705.1 Rhyacophila sp. 25_7 | reverse complement strand
GATGAAATTTAATATTCGACAAATTAAATAATGTTATTAAACTAGACAAAACAATTTACAAAATTCTTTCTTGTCTTTTCTGGTTTTATAAATATATATTATTTTTGTTATAGACATTATTAAGTGTGTGTATTGATAAATGTTATTTATTTTCTAATAATAATTAATTGATTGTGATTGTACGAAGCGGGTTAAAATAATCGCACTTCTAAATTACTTACTTCCAACTCAAAACGATATACAATGCGAAGACTATTGGATTATGTATGTTTCTAGCACGAATATTAGATGAAGTACCCTCAAAAGCGAACCATGATTACGAAAGACAACATGAATATTGTGATATCGATCTTGAAATTAAAACGAATAAAAATATATTTCGATTTCATGCAGATCAAAATCTTTTCGTTTTTATTGAAGGTCGTTTAATAACGTGAAGTTTTTACTATTTTTTTATGTTTGATGCGTGGTTAAGTTTCAAAAACATTACCTCGATAATTTTTAGTTCAAACGCAATAGAAATTCTCGTTTATTTTTAATTATTTTATTAAGAATAAAAGCCGACGCTTATATTTATATTTTTCTTACTGCATATGGTATTATGTAGTATAAATAAAAATCAATTCTAATGTATTACATCATTTCCAATAGTCAAACGGTACGAGCTAATTTTATAAAAGAAACCGATGTTGTACAATGTAAATTGAGATATACATTTTTAATTAAAATTATCCAACATAATATTGAAGGACTTTTATAAATAATACGTTAATACTTTTAACACGTTCCCCTACAGGAACGCGGTTTCACAACATCTTCTATGTTCAATGGACGCATTATGCATCTGTGCTATTAGCCAAGTTAATTTTTCGTAACTGGTAACAAATTTTATTTTAGTATTATCATTTATTAATAAATGTTGACATTACCGTTTATTGATTTGTAATATGAAGCGTCTAGTTAAAAAATGCGATATAAGCATATTTCATTTTTTTCGATAAATAATGTTTTTATGTTTAAAGGTCATATTTTTGTTTTATTTTAAGATTGTTTCTTGTCATTAAACTTTTGTAATGTATGTAAAGTTGTGCGTATAATGCGAACGTATTTGTTTCTCGATTTCGACAAAATGTACTTAGATCGCTTGTTGTAATTAGACGCTTCATAGAATAAACAAAATAAACTATCATTCAAAATATTTCATTTCATACAAATAGTAAAACCAATTCTATTCAGTCACGTGAACATATTATAAGAAAATACATTTTAGCATACATTTACAATAATCATAAAACGTGATTTTTCTATTACAATTTGCGAACTTTTAATAATTAAATATGATATCAATAAATACACATAAAATATAATTTAGATATTGATCTTCTTTAATATAATACATTTTCACATTAAAATTTTAAACATATTTAATTAATAAACAAAAATTCAACAATTATAATTTTAAAAAGTATCTGTCGTTAATTATGTGTATAATATTTCACATTGAAAATTTAAAAGCGTTTCTATAAAAATGATGCGCAGAAAAAAATTTGTTGCAACCTTAAAAAATCGTGACGATCAAAACTCGATAATAACATTTGTAAATATTAGTTTAAAAACTGACGATTCGAAATTATGATATACGTACATTTAAATATGTTAATAGAGATTAACCTCATTTCACGTTAAATGAAGCAATTTTGTTATAAATGGATTAAATTAGTAAGCTTCAGTTTTTTTGTTATGATTAAAGTTTATTTAATGGTTAACTATTATATTGTCGCAAATTATTTAATATTGTGAATAACAAATATCACCAAATATATTTCACTCAGTTTCGTGTCTGGCTTATTTTAATATTGACGTAATTTATATAAGATTCACGACAAAACTTACATTTAAAAAAACATATTATTTTCTGTGTAGTTCTTATTTTCTTAAAGCCGTTAAAATTTTTCTGACTCATTATTAGTGCTATTTTGGTTTTTTTAAGTAAAATTTTTCATACCTAATTATCATGGTCACGACTACTAATCCACGGTTTGCAGATTTAAAATATTGTAGCTAGTAAAAATTGCGTAGGCATTATCACATGAGCTTAAGGCCATGACCACATGCGAGTAGTAGAGCTAATAATCCAATAAATTTTTAAACTAGAAGATGTATATGAGATGTAGTTTTGCGTTACATCTAGAATACTTTAGCGGTGTCTAGGTCATTTAATATTGAACAAAAAGATTTATTAAATTTCATATGAATTCTTTATTGTGAAGAATTATTTATGTACTTCTCCAAATAGCTGTGTACACTTATTTTACTTCATGTATAAAAACAAAAAATGTATAAATATTTTAAAAACGGAAACGCTTTATTAACAACAAAATTTATCAATGGCAGAGAGTGACTTTTTAAAATTTCCAATACACTTATATAAAAGTTAAATGTTTTCTGATCATAACTTGAAAGAATATAAGAAAAATTGACTGACAACAAAAATAATTATCATTGTATATCGTAACTTAGTAATGAAAAAGAAAAAAAAAAAAAGCACACCGTTCATAGAAATTCAAAAGTGAACCACATGCAAAAGTCAACGTGTGCTGAATGCGGTCTTATGCGGTGATATGAAAACTTTGGCAACAAGCTTATATACTCGTATATTATAACAAAAAAAATGTTACTAATTGTAAATACGACATGATATAAAAATTCTCTCGACTTTTGGGGTATCTTCCGTATTTATTGTATGTATTTATGCATGACACACTGACAAAATTGACATATGGCAAAGCACTTATAATAATTAATATGATTTTTATGAAGCTGATTTTATTCCATTTAATTTCTATTTAGAGTATTATGGTACCGAAAGGATACGGTGGATAATGAAAGATATGAATGTATGAATATTATTTTACGTGACTTAATACTTATTGATTTTCATTGAAAATAAAATAACCACAAATATACCAGTTTTAATTACACGTAATATTTTATAACGCTTATTATTACAAAATATAACATGCTTTTATTTCCACTGGATATTTTACATTGTTTTTCTAACTGACTGAAAAACTAGTATCTAGTCACTGCCAGTTAATCAGTAGACAGCGCATTCTCTTTGTTGACTCGGAGGATTGAATTGCACATAATGTTTCCATATGCATTTGAAACCAATATATCTACCACCGTTATTGAAAATTACCTCTCATAAAAAATATGTCAAATACATCTTTACTTTATGATATGGTCCGTTTTGTAGTGGATATAGTTTTTAATAAATGACTTAAAATACTCTAAATGACTATGTTTCCTTTGCTCGGTTATTCATTAACGAACCAGGAAAATATATTTCATCTATTTGACATAGTGATCGTAAACAACCATTTTTTTTAACATGGCAATAAAAATTTAACTGTATCAGTCTGTGAATCGCATGCAAGACTTTATTGTGATTAGTGATATTCATATTATATTTTTTAAAGTTTTATATTATTTATATAAATGATTAGAATGATTTTACATTATTATGAACAACAATTTACGTATCACCCTTTTCACAATGATGATATTCTAAACACTATCATTACTAAATGTTTAACACCATTTCTCATTCTGGTAATTACGGACATTACCCCATATTCAATTTTATAACCATTCTTACATCAGTAGGTTGCAGTGCGATATTGCACCGGTGGAAGATGCAGGTATATGCAGTCTCTAGCCCGCAAATCTAATACAATATTGCCGAGAGTATTACAGCATTTGTTACTTAAGCCATTATAACATGCAATAGAATGCACGAACCTAATGCCATGCAATCGTCCCAGAGATTCTCCGCAACGAAGAAAAAATGTGATTCATGGAATAAAATAAAAATGCCATAAACATATACGTGTTGCAAATAAATTGATACCATTCGTGGATTTATATGTACTGCACTTCTCGCCCTAGACACGAGTGGGATGGTGCATCGCATTAGGGCCTTTATAAGTGTACTGATTCATTTCTCATCTTCATTAATATTTGAAACTTATTCTGTTCTCAAAGACTTTCTTCTTTTCAGGTGTCTTCATCATTTGTATATTAAAGACTGTTTTAATGAATATTTTAAATGTCAAAATTCGACAAAACTTTGTTTACATATATATATAAATAAAAAAAAGTGTGTGAGCGAAATATATTTTTAAGAATAATAAAAAGTAATTTGAATATTATTATAGCGTTATATTTACATATCTAAGACATGGCAAATGAATTAGTGATAATATGTTAGAGAAATAGCCATTCTACCTATTTTATAGTAGCTGGCAAAGTAGAAATAGCTTTATACATATTATACTACATACAAAAATACGACTTCTAAAATAAACTAAGATTTACTAAGAATCATGCAAAAAAAATAATAAGAAAAACTTGGAGCTACTTATGTTTTTTTGCTGATCGAATAATGTCGTTTTGACAATATTATTTATACTGAATTATCCACAAAATATTATACCATTATATTTAAGGTAGCAATTGTCTGAAACGAATATCACTTTTACATTATTATATGGAGAATTAGAATTACTTATAGATGTTTGCAATTTAAAGTGCTTTTAGTTTTTTTTATAAAATGATGTCATATATTCTATTTCACTTTAAAAATTATGTGATTAGGTCACATCACATGACTGTAGTACTAAATGATTTTACATTTGGTTCATTTATTTTATTAGTCATGTGAATGATCTACTTATAAATGTTAGATATATATTTTTTTTTTTAATATGTAACAGTTTTAGTATTTGGGTTTTAATGACATAATAATCATATCAGTAAATCTGTAAATTGCTTTTTTAATACCAAATGCGAGTATAATCTCAAATTATTAAATAACTACTTGTTTATAATTATTTGCATACTACAGAAATACATTCATTTTGTTTGTGGGATACGATATACGTATTCGAAAAATTAGCTTGAAGTTGAACTTATTAAAAATGCGTTCAATAAATAAATTAATTGATCGTAAAGAAATATATTTACTTATATTAATTTTACTGTCCCTGATAACAAAAATTCGTCGTTGACATTCCATCACGACACGCCAGAGACGGGTGATGTACGTGCCGTTTCATATGTAAGTAATTTTACTTCGTTTCTTATACGCTGGGCGATCTAACCACTATTTTATGGTGGGATTCAAATGGTTATTAAACGAAGTTTAACATTGAAGGGTTAAGACTTATTTACAAAAATTATATTTACGAAAATATTTTTGTCTTCATTTCCATTAAAAATATTGATATTGACAACATAATTTAAAACGAGTTCTTTTTTAATCAGATATATTAAAAAACAGGATTTTTTTGCAATGAAAAATAAATATTAAAATATGGTTAACGCTTTTGCAATGATAAACCACATTATCGATAATAATTTGATGTACACGTATATGTACGAATAAATTCGCGATTCTAGTATCCTTTTAGTTACTTAACTTCAAATGACATGTCTGATATACTCTTACAAACTAAGTTATATGAAATTTTCAATATGTTTTAGTTTGAACATAGATTATATAGTTTATTTTACAGTGAAAACTACTTGATATCTTTATAAAGGTAATACTTATAGTTAAGAATAAGTTATATTGTACTATATCGATACGTTGCTGTTGTCGACAGAAAAAGATTAAATATTTTAAATTTGAAATAAATGCGGTGAAATATTTTAGTGACAAATAAATATAACTCGCAACTCATATCTAATGTAAAAATTACTTCTAGATTATTTTCAATATAAATGATATAAACTAAACAGTAGACGTTAATATATGTCCCGCACGAAGAGATGATCAGTGTGAAACAAATGATCCGCATAAGATGTGCTCGTATTTGGGGAACTGACTGCACGCTTAGACTTCACGTTCTACATTCAAAGGCAGGCAAAGAAGTATAAAAGCCTCAGATTGCTCCAAATCATTACCATTCAATACTTGACTTTAATTAGTTTAACAGTAAAATCATCTCGCTCTCGAATAGTTTCTTGCAAATCTTTGAAGTTAGCAAAATATAAACAAAACACCATGAGTCGTGTAAGAATCAATATTGAACAAAAACCCTTATTTTGAAAACTTTATGTCGTACAACAACATAATTACCAGTGTTTTGTTGAAAATACGACCCTTAATATATTTCTAGTATAGTTATCGTTAAATAATACTATATGTTAGAAGTTTTACCTTACGATTAATCTTAAAACTTAAATATTTTAAGCAGTGTTATAGCGAGTTTATATTTTAACAATCCTAAGTAATTAGACAAATTTCTTTGCCATATATTGTGCCTTAATTAATTTTGAAAAAAAATTCTAACTAGCCTATACTTAATTTCATATAATATGTCAATCGGTTTAATGTATTCCTAAGTTATTTGAAAATTGTAAAAAGCAATAAATTTCATGTTGCTAATAAGTATTCTCATTTTTTTGGAAATATGAAACCGTTTAAAACAAGCCATGAACCTATATAATGTTTATTTTATTTCATAATGATATCATAAGTTATTATTATGTCTAAAATTATTAATTTTAATTATTTTTGCAGTGGTGTATACTTTTGTTGGTGTCGGCGTTAACCAAAGCTGAACCACCAGTTAACTCATATCTTCCACCTTCTGGTAGTGGAGGGCGACCTTCATCAGAATACGGAGTTCCCGGACAGGGTGGAAATGGAGGTGGCTTTGGTGGTCCTCCTAGCTCGAGCTATGGGACTCCTGCATTAGGAAATTCATTCGGTGGAGGCCAAGGTGGTGCCCCATCTGGACAATATGGAGCACCGGGTGGATCTTCAGGGTTTGGTGGGCAATCTGGAGGACAACCATCATCTTCATATGGAACTCCTGGGCAAGGCAATAATGGAGGTGGTAAGCCCAGCTCATCTTACGGTACCCCGGGACAAGGAGGTGGATTTGGTGGTGGATCAAGCGGAGGCAGACCAAGTGACTCATATGGCACCCCAGGGCAAGGAAATGGATTCGGCGGTGGGTCAAGTGGACGCAGACCAAGTAACTCATATGGCACCCCAGGGCAAGGAAATGGATTCGGCGGTGGGTCAAGCGGAGGCAAACCAAGTAACTCATATGGCGCTCCAGGGCAAGAAAATGGATTCGGTGGTGGATCAAATGGAGGCAGGCCAAGCTCATCTTATGGCACACCTGGTCAAGGTGGTCAAGGAAGCCAAAGTGGAAATACTCCCAGTTCATCCTATGGTACTCCCGGTCAAGGTTCTGGGCAAAATAGTGCTCGGCCTAGCTCATCATATGGTGCCCCGGGGGCAAATGGTGGTCAAGGAGGATTTGGTGGCCGAGCACCAAGCTCTTCATACGGTGCCCCTGGATCTGGAAATCAAGGTGGACAAAGTGGTTTTGGAAACGGTGGTAGTAAGCCCAGTTCTTCATATGGAGCCCCTGGTGGAAATGGTGGACAAAGAAGTGGTGGATCACCTAGCTCATCTTATGGTGTCCCTGGATCCGGAAATCAAGGAGGACAAGGTGGATCTGGTAATAATGGTGGAAGACCAAGTTCTTCTTATGGAGCACCTGGTGGTAACAGTGGACAAGGTGGTTTCGGAGGGAGCAGCCCAAGCTCGTCATATGGTACTCCAAGTGGTGGAAATCAGGGTGGTTTTGGGGGTTCTACTCCTAGTTCATCATATGGTGCCCCAGGAGGAAACGGGGGTCAAAACAGTTTTGGTGGAGATCGTCCTAGTTCTTCTTACGGTGCTCCAGGAGGTCAAAATGGACAAAATGGTGGAAGACCGAGTTCATCTTACGGCGCTCCTGGTCAAAGTGGCTCTCAAGGTGGACGACCTAGTTCATCATATGGTGCACCCGGATCTGGAAATGGTCAAGGAAATGGATTTGGTGGTACTCCATCATCCAGTTATGGTGCTGCCGGTGATTCCGGTGCTGGTGGCAGACCTAGTTCTGAATATGGTGCTCCAGGTTTTGGAGGAGCTGGTGGAATAGGAGGAAATTCCGCTGGTGGTTATGGTGGTAATGATGATGGCAGTAATGGGGTAAATAGATTATTTTTTTAAATTTTCTTACGAAATGATACATATTTTTTTAATGTAGGATTATAAATGCAAGCTTTTGAATCAAAAGATTTAAACCTAAAGATATAAACGGTTGAATATTATTTGTTCTTTTGCTACATTTTAATATAAATTTAAACTATTATGCTTTTAGGTAGTTATTTAGTATAATAATATTCTTGTGATACTGTTTTCGGACCATTAAATACGTTTAAATTAGTTATGTTATAAAAATGTTACTATCATTCCAATATATGATTTAGTATTCACTATTTTAGGGGTTGGAGAAAATTTAGAAAAGTTTATAAGATTTTTTTTTTCAGGAACCCGCAAAATATGAATTCAGCTATGAAGTGAACGATCAGGAGAGCGGAGCTATCTTTGGTCACTCTGAACAGCGTGATGGTGACACAGCAACAGGGGAGTATAACGTGGTGCTTCCAGATGGCAGAAAGCAAGTTGTCGAGTACGAAGCCGGCGTCGACGGATATAAACCTCAGATCAGATATGAGGGTTCGTTCGAAGACTTGATAAACCTTGCTGGTGATGCGGAGCTACTGACAATCACTGCTTTTTGAAACGCGATTTAAAAATCAACGGCATTTATTTCACCACACATTCATTCATAATATAGCGGCTTTATAATGATATTTTATGATCAGTATGTTCTTTTAATTCTGAATTCTGAGCATTATCAGATAAAACCAATCGTACAAATCAAATATACTATACTTGACATAAATTGATTGGTAAAGTTTCTATAGCTTTAAATTTGAGAAAACTATAGCTTATAGTGATCGTTACTAATGAGATTTTCAATGATATTCTGCGCAGTAGATATGGTTTTTTATAAAATAAAATTATATAAAGTCTTATCCAGCTTGAAGATATCTTGTTTTGGCTGTGTCAATTGCTTGATATAATCATTGAAGTTCGATACACAGTTTTGCTTAGATATTGAGCATATGGCAACTACGTGATTCGCTTTGGTTTATTCTTCTTTTAATATGTATGACTTACGAGCGATAGTGTTATAGATAAATAATGAGATTTTTTATAATAGAATAGGACGTAATTAGAATTGTTTATGAGAAAGTCATCATTGCTATGAAATGTGTTACAATAATGTCTTTGATTCGATAAATTTGCTTTGCTCTGTAGATTTTAATTTTGCTTTGTAATTGAATCATAACAATTTTAAATGCTCGGAGTCGCTTTGATATTCGACAATTTGCAAGGCTTATATTTTAACATTACTTTGAACCGATTTAAAATTATCAAATTCTTATTAACTATTTAATTATTTTTTCAACAGGTGGTGACTCAAATGGAGGAAGCGGTACGTTAAAATTGCAATACCAATATTTTTTTCTTTCTGTTTATACTTATTATAATAATATATATATACATAAATATGAGACTCACTTTCGATTTCCACATAGGTGGATATTCTTCGGGCGGTCCAAATGGAGGACAGGGAGGACAAGGAGGTCAGAATGGTTATTCTAGTGGTGGTTCTGGCCACGGTGGTAACTCTGGGCAAAAAGGAGGCGAAACTGGATACCCGAGCGGTGGCCCTGGACAATCTGGTGGATCTCAGGGCGGATACCCTAGAGGTGGACAAGGCCAGAATGGTGGATCTCAAGGTGGTTATCCAAGCGGTGGACAAGGACAAGGTGGACAAGGACAAAATAGTGGATACCCAAGCGGTGGACAAGGACAAAGTGGTGGATACCCAAGCGGTGGACAAGAGCAAGCCGGTGGATACCCGAGTGGTGGTCCAGGACAATCTGGCAATTTAGGATCAGGTGGATATTCCAGTGGTAGACCAGGACAATCTAGTGGATTCTCGAATGGTGGTTTGGGACAAAATGGTGGTGGGCAAGGAGAATTCGGTGGATCCAATGGTTATCCAAGCGGCGGTCCTAGCCAAGGAGGATTTGGTGGTTCCTCCTCAAATAAAGGGAGAAATGGTGGTTCAAATGGAGGCAACTCTGGTTACTCAAGCGGTGGACCAGGTAGAAATGGAGGAGGCGGTTCTTCTGGCTATCCAGGAGGTGCATCAGGCGGCGATGAAGGATATCCTAGCGGTATTCCAAATGGACCAAAAGGATCCGGATACTGACCGATATTTATATCAAGAAACATGCAATATTGACAATAAACGACATCAGGTTAGAGATGCGGGTACTCATTATTTGGAGTCAAAATAGATTTCAATGAACGGAAAAAAAACATTTTCAAAATATGTTTTATATGAATATCGGATAGATATGTAAAATATTCATGGATTATTATTTAGTCGTTGCTCTTGTTCTTAAATGGTTAGATGACTAAATATAAATTCAAAAAATTTAAAAACCGAACATAAAAAAAAATCTTAATTGAATTTAAATGTAACCCGTTTATCAACCGATACTCATTATATAAGACTTATCTTACTTACTAATATTATAGTTCTGCACATCTCGTGTTAATTTCTGATTATACGCTGTATCATACACTTAAGTATTATTTTGCTTCATTTTCTTAGTTATAATATGTTTTCCAATATAACTTGCCATAATATTTTAAATAATGTTTTGATATTTAGAAGTATGGTATTCATTCTTGAAATATCAAATAAAATGAAATTGACAAATCATATGAGTTTATTATTATTCTTTTTATATGATTAATATTTTAATCTTTTTGTCAACATTTTATGTATTTTATCATTATTTTATATTTATTGTCATTAAAATAAAACCATATCTTGTTTAAGTTGGTAACAGTCGCGGTACATTTTCAGCTGCAATATTTCAGAGTACTAAATATATTTAAAATATCAATATTAGTTTCGCCTACTACAACATTTGTAACCAATAATAAAAGTTTAAAGTATTTTCTATTTTTACATACTGTTTTATTTTAATAATAGTTTTAGGAAGTATTATACAAAATTGTATGTACTAGGACAATCATTCGTTAAGCCTAATCTGTCAATAAGAGAAAAACTCAATACTACTAATACCTTAAATACTAAACCAGGTATAAATCATAATAAACAAAATAAAATATGTTTGTGACTACTCCTTAACCAAAGAGTGAACCATCGATGGGACTGTTCTTGAAAAATATTGTCATTGTGAACTGTGTGTAACTTTTCCCAAGCTGGGCGTTCGTCCCTTTCCGGAAGTAAAACAGTACATGGTGAAAATGGATAGCTTAGTCATCCATCATCAATTTAATCATCAAAACTCAACCAAAATGTATTTTTTAAGAACAAATCTAAAATTTTCAGCTGACCTAATTAGCAATAACATAAATGAAAATGTGGGTAATATTTTAAAAATGAACTTAAGCCATTCTTTTCAACAATCCGTCTAGACTATTTAGAATATTTAAATAAGTCAATATTTAATACTAAACAAAATAAAAATAATAATAATATAAAAGACTGTAATAATAATATAAAATGAACGTTAACCGTTATTGTTTTTACTATTTTATATAATTAACAATATAAATTTTAGTTTAAAATAATAATAATAATTTTAAATAAGCATTAAACGGATTTTAACAAAACAAAAATTGGTTTAGTAAAATAGTTTTTTTGATGAATTTTATAAAACTTTCTTTAAAACGACATTGATAAACGCAACTTACGTGAAAAGGATTTACAAGATTAATCAATAAATATTAGACCGGTATTTAATTATGAGCAAAAAAAACAATTCTCGGTATACAACCAAGAAAAAAATATTAGAAAATAATAAATTTCATATTAAATATATAATAAAATCTTCAAATCATTCGAAGTTTCATAAGATCAAAAATAATAAAATAATAAAATGTAGTGGTTATGTTCGTAAAATTTCAGAAAAAAACCAAAATAATATTTGTTTCTTACGAATTCACATTCATCTAATACGAAATAAACAATTAGTTTCTCGGTGTGCTTCGATCGTACATCTTAACATAAGTCTCTGAACGATATTTAAGTAATTTTTTTAATAACAATTTTGGGGTTACAATTTTTTTTTGAAAATACGCCGAATCGAAGTTTTGAAAAATTTTGAGTACTAAACGAAAATTATTATTGGAGCCCTATTAGAACATATTATATGTGTCCATAATGTGAACAAATATGTATATTTAATAGGAGATTTCATGTATTTAAATATACATGTATGTTTTAGTTATCGATCTAATTAAAATAGAGGATATTAATAATAAATCTATTAAAGATGATTGATTTGACTGATAATTTTAAATATTAGGTTAAAAACAGATTTTTGCATTTTTTTTTATAATATTTCATCAATTAAAATTTGACTACCTTAAGCAATCCTGAGGCAGATGAAATTTTTCGGATGGCAGGAACCGCCCCGCGGATCATAGTTTGTTGTAAGATCACAATGCATCCTGCACATACCACAAGAAATAGCATGCCCGGTTGAGATGCAATCGAGACATTTTCAGCACGTGGTAAAGCCAATGTCTAATCTTTACTTTATCCCTTTACTGTGTAGGGTGTTGGTATAGAGCAGTGTTTCTTAACCTTTTAAGCGTGCCGCACCCCTTTGAATCTGAAAAT
>JAPMAE010002954.1:0-16141 GCA_036584705.1 Rhyacophila sp. 25_7 | reverse complement strand
TGTAATCTTCAATAAACAAAATATTCTAACAATCTTTTCCCTTTTTTACATTCTGATGGTGGCCGGTGGTTAACTGGTGAGTAAAAAATTCTTTCTTGCGGCAGTTAATTGTGTCGTTTGTTTGAATTGTGAATAAATACAAATAAGAAGAAATAAACAGCATAGTTTATAATAATAAATACTTTATTTTAGCTTTTAAAAGAAAAATTGTAACATAATTTACATAATAAACTTTTTAAAAGAGTTATGTTGTGTGTGGTGTGTAATGTTCACGTCCACGTCATACAAACGATAAAAACAAAAGAAGATTATTTTTTTACGCTCTTTGACATTGCTACCATAGAAAAATTCAGTTTTGATGCGTTTCATGTGTACAAATAAATTATGTTTGCTATGTTATTCTGCGTGTGAAATTATTATCTATGATAGCATGACGCCAACATGACAATGTGAGTGTATTGTATGTAAAGTGTAAAAATATAAATGTGATGGAAGTATCCGCATGTGTTGGTGTTTGATGGTGTTTTAATTTATTATTGGAGATGGATTTATTAATATCCAGCCAATTCAGCGAATGTAGAGTCCATCTCGTCGGCCAAGCTCTTGTATCTGTCTTTGTTGATTCCGAGCTCGTCTGAAAAATACAGTAAAAATATAAATAATTATAAATTACATTCTGAATTTCTGATTCTATTTTTAATTAAAGACACATAGGAATATAGTATTGCCGTTATCTAAGAAAGTATACTTTTTTAGTATAAAGTCTTTGAAGATTTTTATTTTTTAAACAATTAATTTTTTTACAGTGTTAATATTATAATATTTAATTTAATACTAATTATAAGTAAATCCTGATTACATTATCCCGATATCTTGCGTGCATACTTTATACTATTATAAGCAACGTATTTTTTTGTAATTATTTAGTCGAAAATGTTGCTAGCCATTAGGTTTTATAAATCTATCATGGGAAAATATCTATGTCGTCTTTTCAGACTACTTCATCGGTTATTGGTTTACGCTCAAATATAAATATATATAAAACACTCAATACTCTACAACTAAATAATTTATAAAATATCTTTCTGATTATTGTAGTACTTGTTTTTAGTAATATTAAATTACTTAACTATTTCCTGTAACTATTGAGTGTGCATTATTAAGAAAACTGTAACAGTGTTGCCAATACAAAAGTAAGAAGTCAAATAACTCGTCGGTTTCTGTGTATTTGAAAAAGATTACCATTTCTCTACATAGTAAACTTTAATAAAAGTTCTACAAATCAGTGGTTGCCAACCTTCATGACTTTTCAGACTTATAAACTGAGATTACTCTTTAATCTCTCAAACAACACTAATGTTTATCATAATTGTGGAATAATATTCGTAAAAAATATTTTATTAATATAAAACCCATTTTATAAATAAATGAATTAATTTAATATCGTTGAAAAAATCATTATTTTAACGACCCTGTTTAGAAAAAAGGGTTTAACCCTCAGTTATTTGGTAAGTGCTTTTATTTAAGAATCACAATGTACACATATACATACACGTTCTGACGAATGGCATTAAGTAAAAAATACTAAATTATTATCAAAATTCAGCAATAGGTTTTGAAAAACGACATAGTAAATTTGTACGGAAAAGAAAAAAGCATAAACCCTCAATTTTAATGATTTTCCCTTTAATACCCTTTTAATCATCAGATCAGAAAAATAAAAGACAAATTTATTGGTCATCATGCACTCTTTTGTATTAATATGACTTAGACTAAAAATCATTTAAAAAACGTTTTTTGTGCCTTCTGTATTTTTTTTGGTTTAACGATTAATCCCCTTTGCCTGAAAACGATCGTTAAGGTTATGGTTTTCACCTACTATTTCAACAAAATTAAATAAAAGTCTGATGAGAAAATCTTTTACAATATTGTGTAAGAAAGGGTTTTGTTGTAACTTAAATTATCAAGTAAAACAAAACAATTTATTATTAATAATTAGCAGAAAATAAATAAGAGTGAACGAAAAAAGAATATGCTTTCTCTTTCTTTAGTAATTCTTTTCATTACCGCAAACTAATCAATAACCAAATTTCTCAATGCACCAAAATTATAATTAATTTTATTATATACTCGTACCATCAGTGGTTTATATACTACCGGTTGGCAACCACTTATATACAGTATAATATTATAATTGAATAACCTTTGTCGATTAATAAAGACTTAAATGTATCTTAAATATTTCAGTAGGGTTTTAAATGCATCAAGTAAACATATATTTAAATAATAAATGCTAAGCAAAGCTTTTAGTTAATATATTTTTATTAAAATTGCTTTAAAATACCTGCAAGTAATCAGTCCCCCGATGCATAGCGATTAAAGCGAAAGTGTCGTGAAGGAGAGTTTAGTCACATACGAGTTAAATATTGATTAGTCGTATTAAAATGTAAATTAATAATAAAACACTTAAGTTTATCAGTTAGGAATAAGAACATAAGTCAAAGTATGTTTGGGGATAATTTACTTAGTATACAGACAAGGTTAGACAGTGATAGGACAAGGCAGAATGCTTAGGCTGTATCAGCGTAAACCTTACAATCAATATAAGTTTAATTAAAATTAAATGCTTAATAAATATTAAAATAATTTTAACAAAAAATTATTCAATACGTATTAAAGCTTGGATATGAACGAAAAAATAATATGATTTGCGATTTTTATGAAGTGGATTCGAGTTAGTGCAGTGATACTGTGCTGTGTTGCCCTACTTAAAAACAATTACGATAACTGGTTATTTATGCCCCGTTATTAGTTAATTAATAATAGTTTTATAAAGAAATATTCTTTAATTAATTACTGCGTAAATTGCGTGAACTCGAAAAAATAACGCGTTATTAACAATAATAATAATCTATACTAAAAATGTGCAAATTATTGCAGTTTTTAGTATGATTTTAAAATATATAAATAGTTGTGAATGTATTTAAATACCGTTATATTGTTAATCTGAGTGATTTAATTAAGTAAATGAAATGATGACTGAATGAATGATTGAAAATTTTCATTCATTTCAAATTAAATTAACAAAATACGTACATATATTTTTTTAATTTGATGTAATAAAAAATGAGTTTGACGACACACAATAATTTTAATATTGTTTTCATTGTGCACGCCCTGTGAGTCGATTGAAAAATATCAACTTTTTTTTATATAAATTATACTAAAATACGCGGAGTATAATACGATTATATTTTGATAGAAATAAGTTGAAATTTATCAATAGCCACACGAAAACGGGGTTTAAATAGTCCGCATATAGTTCCTGGAGCGATTGGGAAAATTGGACGCGTGTCCCTGCGGTCCCTTGTGACATTTGTTCGGACAACGTTGGTAAACTGAAAAAGTAGGGTACTGAAACAAATAATTGGGTGAACGAGGGTTTTGGGTGGTTGTTAGTAACCGGTGAGCTCTGCAAATGTTCCATCCAGATCGTCGCAAATCGCTTTATATTTCTCCTTTTCGTGGAAGAGGTTGTCTGTAATTTGTACCATACAACACACATAAGTTTTCCGGTACCTATTACGTTTCCACTTCATTATAATCAAGCTCATGAAATATTTAAAAAAACTAAAATAATAGATATAACAAACTTAACCCGGATATTATCTTGAATATTTTTTAATACAGTGAACAGTCGTTTTATAATAAAAAATGAAATAATATTCTAGTTGTAATAGAATACTATGCAATTTCACACATTTATTTACCCACAACACTAAACAAAAATCGTTTAATACAAACGATTTTGCGTTTAAAAAAATAATAAAATATACGATTTTTTTAAATTACGAATTTAACTAACCCGATATAAAATTTCTATTTAAATATGATAAAATAAATAGTGTAGGCATCAGTTAAACATGTGTGACTCGGCAGTTTAAATATTTCATTCATTAATAGACAATCAGACCGTGAATTCAATTTGTAGGTAATATAATGGATAAACAAAATACATACCGTAAAAAAATATCGAATTTTTTCATTAAAAAAATAACATTTTTTTAATTTTTTAAAAAATGTTATAATACAATTGAATATTTTAAGCATAAAAAACTGTGCACCCAACGAGATATATTATAACCTTTATAAAATTAATATTTAAGCTCTTCAGTGCACATCGTTTAACACGAAAAAATATTTATTATCTTATGGTTTCCTATACCTAAACCTATTTCCGTTTACACAATCAACGTTTAAAAATAGCTATATTTTTCAGAACTTTTGTTAAGAATAGCAAAAAATAAAACAGGAATTTTCTTAAGCTTGAAAGCTTTGTTTACTCAAGAAATCCAAATTAAAAGCTCTTTCAGTTTATTTATATATTCCAAACAGTATTTATACAAAAAGCTCTTCATTTAAATAAAAGACATTTAATTAAATACGAATATAAATCAAAATACATATTTCACTGTATATTTTATACGGTTGTTATACTCAATCGTCAGTTTTAAATTTAATTGAATATTCATGACATTGTTATTGTTTTTTTTATAAAATTCGTTTATATACGCGTGCATTAATATTTATTATCAAAAATTGTCTTCTTTTTCTCCTAGATAAACGTATTATAATATTCTCAAACCGCGTTATATGTAATAGAAATTAATGCATAATTTTATACAAATATTTCCAATTAAATAATTTTTAACTGACGTGAGCAATCTATTATTTGATTATTTTAAGTTTGTTCTGAAATGATATCTTCACGGCATGAAGATTTTTTTTTACAACATATCTGTTTAACAATTGTTTTTTATACGATTAATAGTTGTATATTATTACTTCAACTATTTAGATGTACTGGCTATAAATTAATAAACAAACGTTTTTATCGTGACCAGTTATGGGATTCGAACCCACTAACCTCGAATTTATAGTCGGATGTGCTGTCCATTGGCTTACCAAAAGATATAATTTAAATTCAATTACAATATCTTTCATATTAGAAGTTTCTCTGTTATATTTTATAAAATATTAAAAAAAACGATTTATAACTTTTCTTTGCAATGTAAATCTTGTAGAATACATTTTTTTAATAAGTATAACACCCGTGCAGTGACGTAGCTACAAATTTTGGGTCCTCGTGAAAAAACTGCGAAATATATTTTGATCAATTGTCACTTTTATCCTTAAAAAAGAAAAGGCAAGACACACGAAGGTCTGCTTATTTTTACCTTCTAGCCATTTTCACTTTTGCTATATGTATTATAATGAATTTATATATAATTTTAGGAATCCTTTTTCTGCTGGGTCATCATGATGAAAAATAGCCCTATATACGTTAGTAATATTAAATATCCCGTTATTTATAGGCCCTTTCTCGATATATGGTAGCTACGACACTACATTTATCATATTAATCGAGGGCTAACTATATTTTGCGTAGAATTAAGCATTTAAAGACAAAAAGCGAGTGAAACGTATTTTTAATAATCCAACTTCAGTTGAACACTTATAATCTGTAGCTTGCGTAGAATATACCACGTATTCGATAATAAATTTGATTACTATGGTTCTAATTGATACTATGAAAAATACATTCTTGAGTGGTTCTGTCATATTATAAAATAGTTGTTTGCTAACAAGTGGGGCTGTATTAAAATTTAATGAGGGTGAAACAAAATGTCTTCCAGAATTGTTACAATGCAACCGTTACAAAAGCAGTATAAATAACAAAGTTATAATTTTGAAATAAGCAAGAAAGTTAACTTTCAATATAAGACAGGTAGGACAGAAAAGTTACATACATTATAAAGAGCTACATAATCGTTAATTAATTATTCAAAATCGTATAATAAATTTGGTTAATGAAAGCGTTTACATAATACTTTGCGGAGAATTAGAATACAACACGGTTAATTCTTTTCAACTAATTCAATTTTGCAATAGCCTAACTTTAAGCTCCGTCACTGAAACGTACCTTCTCATTTAATACGGAAAACTCCTATGAACTTTTTTAAAAAGCTTAGATAAATTTACCAAAGTAAAATTTCGTAGCAGACAAAATTACATGTATTTATTTTTAAAACAAAAGAAGATTACAGGCAAAGAACATTCTATGTCACATCTGTCATTTGAAAGAGTTTTTTAGTGTTTAAGATTTCATACCCTAAATATATTTAAAAGTTAATCTTACAGTATATGATTTTAATCAATTTTGAGCAAGCAATCCTGCAGTATATATAATTTTGGCCTACGTACACTTAAAATGCTTAAACAACGTTTGAGCATCTCAATAAAACTATATATCTGTACCTGAAAAGGAAACTACACTATGTCAAAAATAGCTCAGTAATATTTTTTTTTTGTTATATTCATTTCTAGCTGTGTTAAAACATAATTGTGTATGTATATCACTAGAAAAATAATCGCAAGATATAATACACTACACCAATATCTCAATTTCGCTTCAAAAATTGACATCGTGTAGTTTACTTTTCAGGTACAGATATGTTTCAATATATCTCTAATTTTTTTTATGTATTTTATGTAATTATGAAATTTTTAGTTTTCACGATTGAATAAAATAGTTTTTTATGATTTATTATTTTGTAACATGAAATTTTAAATGAAAAATACACTTCTTTCAATCTTATTTTTTATGATAAAATATTTTTTGTCTCCATTATATAAACACGTTTTTGGTAAATTTTCTAAAAGATAGAAAATGAGAGTATATTATATACAAAATTCGTCTTTTCTTGTGTTTTTCAAGTGACATACTAATTCTTGTCGAGTTTTTCAAAAGGTTCTCTTTAATATGCGCGAAACAGTTTAATGTTATACAAAAATAATGACTTATTGTAGAATGTTATTGCCTGTGGTCATCTATTTGTTTATTTTTCTCTAGCGTTTCATATAGTACATAGATTAAATCTGCTAAATGATTTTTAGTATCCCATTTGTAATATTTTTATTAAATCATAACAAAATATATTGATACTATAAAGTAGAAATAAATATTTATATATTTGACGCAATTAATGGCATGTTGTATTAATTAACATTGTTTGGAATTATATAGCTAGATTACTGACGATTGACAGTATTAATATCATAGATGATCCTTGATTCTACGAATTATTATCATTTAAATCAACGCATCCGAAATGACGCCGAATAATATTTTTTTCTGACTCCTATGAGTATAAGACCATGTGATGACTTACCTTCTAGCCTGTCGACGTCCTTCTGGAGTTTCTTGACTGTCTTTTCGGCGAATTCGGCACGGGCTTCGGCTTCCTTGTGCTTGACTGTGAGAGTCTTCAGCTGCCTCTTGAATTCTTCAACGCGCTGGTTGGCCTTTTCTTCTGATACTTCGAGGGATTTCAGGGAGTTTCCTACGACCTGTATTACATTGAAAATATAATATTTTAACAATATCAAATTTTGCTACATGGAAGTAAAATTAAAAACACAAATGCTGCATTTTGAAATGTTGCAAATGTTGAAAAGTTTGTTGACAATCAAAATTCTGTCGAAAAAACTGAATTCTTTAGTCTGTCTACGAAACTGCAACTTTACAAGGCGAGCCAAAAACTTTTTTTTATTTTCTCGGAACTCAACAAAGGAGATGTTTTTTTAAAACCTAATGTTCAAATGTTATAATTTGATAATTTGATTTTTCTTATGACAAGTTAGCTCACAGCTTATATAGTTTTTTTATATTAAACAATGACAACTGTATGTAATTAATGTTTAACTTTATAGATGATTTACGAAGAAAGTAAAAAATATTGACATACCGTTGTTTGACAATTATGTATCCAAGACCGTTAAGTAACTTTTTCACAAAAAAAAAACGCAATTTTTAGATAACGTTGTTTGAAGGCTTAAAGCCTTTGATATGTCTCTGTTGTATTGATATAAAACTTGAAACATGACAAAAAACACTTATACCTCATTAAAACATTGAAAAATATTATAATCTGAAAAATATTTGGACTAGTCAAAGAAAACCAACGATTTTGCATCCATACTGAGCTCTGAAAGCTATTTAACTCTAATGAAAAAATGTCATTCAGGTAAAGATATTATTCACTCGGAGGTAAATAATATGTATCTTAAACGTACAAAGACATATTTGAGAGAATTATAATATGAACCGGGGTCACTTTTAGAATATATGACCGGATAACATCACGAGATATGTGAAAATAGACACATTTAGAGACAATATAACCTGAAAAGTATTTATTTACTCAATTAGCGGCATACCGTATTTATTATTTTCATTAATATTTGATACAGATAGTTATATTTTTTAGTCAAGTTGCTTATTTATTTTGGCTGCACGTTTCTGAGATTTTTTACGAGGGTTCTCCAAATTCATACTATCTCTAAAGAGGTTAAAAAATACTGTTTACACCCAAACACTACTGATATTCTATAATAAAAGTTTAGTTAAAAAAATCATTATTTTAAACATAATGAGATTTCTCTCTACTGAAATATATTTACATATAATTTTCATTACACGTCTTTAACATTTTATATGTGCAATGAGATGTTAAAGGAATATACCATATTCATAAATTCTGTAAAAAGCATTCAATCGAAAACTTAGTTTATTATCTCCATGAAGTAATAGTTATTACAAATTAATTGAATCGATTAGACTTAAATCTGAATATTTTTAACTCACCTTCAATTCTTCTTCCAACTCCATGATCTTGGTGTCTCCAGACTTGACACGGTCCTCAGCTCCTTCAAGCTCGTCTTCAACGAAGGCCAGCTTGCGGGAAACCTGACCAACACAAACAAACGTTTATTTGCGAATACCCTATTACAAGCTTCAGAATAAGTATTGAAATTTGATTGACTGTTGTGTGCGTTTAATTTAAATACAAATGTAATTCACCTCATCAGACTTGCCGTCAGCGTCTTCAGCCAGGAGCCTTGCTTCCTTCAGCTGGTTTGTGAGCTGGTCCATACGCTCTTCATCTTGCTGGGACCTGTTCTCCAATACTTTGCACATACTGGAATAAAAAAGCATTACATATTAGCGAACAATCGAACTCTTGTTTCCAACATAATAAAAAAACACACTTTTCATATTGCCATCTAATAAAATATGAAGAAAAACCTGGTTTTACGATTATTTTATTCCCATGCATATTTTTCTGTCAGGGATTTGATCTGTCGTTAAAAGATTAATTCACTGGCATTTAAACACTCTATATTAATAATTCCTTTACATATCACTAATTAGTAGTCGCAGCCACAATTTTGTGTCATCATGATATCGCATGAACAAAATAATAATTTTTACCTTACGTTATTTTATATCTTGCTCGTATAAGATTGCACGAGATTGTACATTTTGCACCGTGGTTTAGCAAAAATAAGGATCTTTGACTTTTTTTTATAATATCGTTTATAAATAAACACACAATTTTGTCATTATAATTATTATTTCTACTTTAAAGAAATAGAGTGTGCCAGTAATGAGCAACGTTTTTCCATAGCTGACTAAAATGGAGAATAAAATAAATCACGTGGCTGCAACGCCCATCTAAAAAATACTAATGTCGATCCATAAAAAGCAGAAAATTACATAAATAATCATAAAGTTAACAAAACCACACGTGAAAAGTGTAAAATAATATATTTCTCATAGTTTTTCAACCACAAATTTTGCAATATTTATATTTCTGGTAGACTATTAAGAAAATTTCTTGTCACTCGTGTAATATAACTTCAGTCTATCGTTTTCTACAGTTTTCGTTGGTTTATAAACGTGGGAGAAAAATATTTGTAATAATACCAAATTTACTTTGATTAGTTTAAATAAGCATACACCACCGGTCACACATCACTGGAGTATATATATTTCCATAGCATGATATCTGTCTTGACAGATTTTTAAGTGTCATCTTAAGAATATTAAATAAGTTGTTTTTAAAACACACCGGTTGTTCTCATCGGCGGATGCTGATGCCTCAACCAATTTGCTGGTGGCTGATCCAAGCCTCTCCTCAGACTTTTCGAGGTCCTCCTCAATCTGTTGTACCTTCCTGTTCTGGGTAGCCACTTCAGATTCGGTGGCTGTGAGAGTCTTCTCCTTCTCCTCGAGGTCCTTGTTGGCCTGTTCCAAACCATTCTTGTTGGTGATCAGGTCCTGCTCTACCTGAGCCAGTTTCTTTTGCAGCTCGCGCACCTCCTCGTTGATCTGGAATTATTTACAATTCTATTTCAATAACAGGTAACATTTAGTCCAAAAACTGCATGTCAACTTCTTAAGTTGTTGTACTCATCAGCTTATTTCACTTTTTTTACAATAATTTTGCAAATTGATGCAAAAAACGTATACTTGTACATCCATAAAAAGAGTATGAAAAAAGTTTTTTTTCTATAGGGCAAAGAATTATTACATATGTATACGCTACTTGGTGATATTTTCCATTACATATCCACCCTCCGTTGTAGTTCACGGGACGGTATTGTTGTATATAGTAGCTATTGCTACAATTTGCTTTTTGAGGCTTTTAATTTTAAAATTAGTTTTAATTTAAGCCTAAATTAATTTTAATTTAATCACTGTATATGATCCAAAACGAAGCGTTTGAACCTTCTGAATTATTAGTTTGTGATAATAGTTTCAAATAGTTTAAACGTTACCTTATCCGCCCTCAAGTTAGCATCCTTAGCTTGGCCTTCGCAGGTATCGGCCTTGTCCATGGCATTATCCTTCTCCAGCTTCATCGCCTGCATCTTCTTCTTGATCGCGTCCATTTTGGCGGCTGGGAGTGTGGTCTACGGCTCGGGAAAAAATCAACGCTGCAATCAATAAACAAACTCTATTAACATTATAATGAGACATCAAGCTTATCATTGTATAATGAATAATTAATGAAAAATATACAGTATACTAGTAGACTCAAGTGACTTGAACATTTTTATCGGAGTATACATTAGTACTGCAAAAATAAAAGTAGGAATTTAAAATGAGTAATAATGCATAAATATGCAAAATTATTTCAGTAACATTTTGAAAAACTGTAGATATAAAAAAAAAAACATATTTCCTTAGAAATAACACTATCTATGCTTCATCTATGACAGTTTTAGCATACACTTGAAGAAATTGAAAAAGACAAGAAAATATACACATTTATAACAATGTTCTTTAAAATAAAAATGAATTATTCTACTATTTTAAAATATATGCAGTAATATCATGGTTATACAGAAAACAATATTCTATATGATAAATTATAATAGAATGAATATTTACACAGTTATACAAATTCAATAAACGTATACTTTTAGATTAAATAAATTTTATGTTTTACTGTACAATGTAAAACATTACATATTTAATTAAAGAATTAGGGAAGATGAGAATAGTAAATAAGATACAGAACATTATAATATATTTTATAAAATGAATACGGAGCTTTCTTTTACTGTTTGGGTTCCAATCTACCCCTAACGATATGAACAACCATATTCCAGTAATTTACTAAGCATATGTCGGAAAATATATATTTAAAAACACTCAGTTTTTATAAGTAAAATATTTTATTGTATAAAAATAAATCACTTTATAATTTAGCTTATTTAATTTTTAATGCATGGAATATATACTACGAACGGACTTTTTCAGAACTAGCAGCCATTCTGACACGTCAGTCGACGAAATTTCATACGATTTCCCGCCAATACAGAGAATTCGGCACCAGTACAGTTGACATGTCACAGTTTGCTAAATTAATTAAATTGGTGCAAAAAGAAAGCTTGTTATATGATTTAAGTGACACAAATTATAAAAATCGTCGAATGAAAACAGAAATATGGCACAAAATCGCAAAGAAAATGGGCAACGACAATGGTAAGTGAAGAGATTTGATTTTTCATATATTTTTATTTTATAATAAGTAAATAGATTACAATAGTTTGTTAGTATTGTTTAACAAGATAATTACTGGTTAATATAGAAAATGAACTCTTCCCGAACTGCAATCAAATTTGTTTATTGAATGAAACAAATGAAGGCCTCTTCATTGTGACACACGTGCCAATTGTATTTTTCTCTTCTTTTTTAAATGAAGCTCTTCATAGCTTTTCCAACATTCACTTATTTTAATAAACTTCAAAAGTTAACTTCTTTTATACATATAAATAATATTCCCATATCAAATATTTCCTGAGATGTTGAGTTTGAAAGAATATCAATTGAATCTTGATTTTGGAATCAAAGAATACCGAAATATTTTAATATACTCGTAAATGGTTCTAATGAGAAGTTTGAGAGATGTAATCATATAGTTCAGTTCTACAATACTGCTATATAACCTATAATTTATGTTACTTTGATTGTGCAAAGAGAAATCATCCGTATCTTTGACAGCTTCTGATTTTAAACAAAGACCTTTCAGAGTACATTTTTCTTATGAACCTGACAATAATAATCATGTCAAAACAAAACAAAACAAGATATAATGATAGATTTGATTGTAGCACCATCTTGTAGTAATAAATATTCAAAAATAAGTTGTTTTTTTTATTTTTTTAAATCTAAAGCAATAGTAACATATACGAGTATATTTCACATTATGCATATTACGTATATATCTTACTAAACTATGGGAAAAGGTTTCCCCACATATATATATAGAATATGTAAAATAATCCTGTGAAGTACTCCTGAAGATCGTTACGTGGTTTATGGACGATCCCTTTATGATAATCTCTTGTAGAAAGGCATCTGAAATAAATGTATTTTTACAGGTAAAGAATGGAGTTCCAAGTGGAAAAACTTAAAAGACAATTATATTAAATATCAGAAAGCTACCAAAACTCCCTCAAACCCAACTTACAGAAAGTATAAAAAATGGCCTTGGGCTAAACAAATGAAGTTTTTAGACGATTATAATAATAAAAATACAACTAAAAGTAACTTTTTAGATCAAAGCACTTCACAAAGCGATTCCCAGTTTATTGATTCTTTCAATGAAGAAAATTTAGGTGGGTCCTTTGATTCACCGGAAATTTCTGTTCATGGAGTTCTACAGAATAAATTTCATTCTGGAATTGGAGAAGGAACTAAAACAAAGAGTGCATTCCTGACTGATAAAGTACTGCAAAATTATGAAATGAAAAAAAATAGAAAAAAGTCAAAAGACGACGTAGATTACTTATTTTCAAGCTACAAGAAAAGTTTCAAAAAATTACAACCTCCGATGCAAACTCTGTTGAAACTAGAAATGGCAAAATTGTTTGCCCAGTTCGAATTGCAACTTGATACAGATACTAATACTAGTACAGAAAATACTATTATATTGTATTTATCATCAGTCAAAACACAGTCGAGTACTTTATTGAAGGACTATTATGAGTCGATGAACGACACACTTGGTGATGACAATACTGACAATACAATTATTAAATAGTTTTAAAGTAATATTTTAGACTGTATTACTAAATATTTTGTACTTTTAATAAAACATTAAAAACTTACCTTAAAAAACTTCCAGTTTTCTTTTTTCAGGAATAGCCTTTTTCCAATTGGTATCTTCTTTTTCTATGTCACATTTAATTAGATTTCGAGTATATAATTAATCAAAGCTTTGTATTGAGATGCCTCTAGAGTCTAAATTCCACAACAGCAATTCTTCGTCTTCCAAAGAGGAATTATCTAGTGATATGTTACACGTTAAAAGTTTGTATAAAAGTGGAATGCATGTTCGTTGACCGTCACATGTATGGTAGACTAAATTGAACGCAGAATGCTAGACCGCTCTCTGTCTGCTCGTAGCCTTAGATATGACGTGCAATTATTTTCATATGGATGAAATCAATCTCCAACCGCGAATTTTAATATAATAAATCCACTTTAACTGTACTATTATGCTTGAAAAATATGTTCTATTACAAAAACGGGGGTACTAAATTTCATATATTAAACTTAGATATCAAGTTTCATATGCCTACGCGACGTAGAGAGCCTCATTTGCGCTGCAGCGTAGACGTGGACTATGGGGCGCTACAGCAACAGGTTTCCAGCGGAACTTTCTGCACGTTCTTATTAATACACAACGATGCTTTTCTCAGCCGCGACAATTAGTGTTTTTATATACTCGTAAGTGTGAGAGTGAACATGGCAAATTAATATGCTTCTGTGCATGTTTTCTAAAAAAACGAAAAACTATAATAAAATACAATATAAATTATTTTTTGATTTCTACGATTATATATTTTTAATATAATGAGTTCATTTAATTTTACGATAACAAGTAGATCATTTTTTTAGGTTTTTAGTGAATTTTCAATGTCTTTCACATGGCTTTGATCAAGTATATGTATATTAAATTCCATCAATCAAGCCAAATATATTTTTAAATAAATACATTTTTTATTTTTTATATAACATCGGTCAGTGGTTTTTGAAAGTATTTTAAGATGAAAATTGATAACTTTTTATTGATATATTTATATTGTATTTAAATTATTGACATTAATAAGCAATATTAGTTTTTATTATAATAGTATATGATGGATTGGCGTCAAAAATCAATAACATTTAAAAAATTAAACAATAATTCGTAATGCATTAGACTACTACTTGAAACTTTTATTATCAACATACTTTCTCTTTATTCTATGGTTTATATATTATTTAAGAATTAGCACTACTCAAACTTACACGTACTTTGAAAGAAAAACTTACATGTATTTTATTCATCCTTTGTGGTTTATTCATTTTTACGTGTATGATCAAACGGTGGGAATGAGATTTTGTCAATAAGTGAAATGTACGGTAGAACCTCATTTAACGAGCAACTTGCAAAACGAGTAATTTTCATAAGGACCAAAACAAATTGTAAAAATATGAGCCGCTTAACGAAAGTTATTTCGCATGAGTGAGTCCAGAATACAGGATTGTAAAACCAAAGTACAATCACCTGATCGCACTAAGATACCAATACTTAGCATGTAGTCAACGAGATTGTGTCTTGGGCCAACAACGTGGGGCTGAAGTAGATAACAATGAGATCGAAGAGCACAACCAGGAGCTAGCCACCAAAGAGCTTAAGGAGTTGCATTGTGTTTCACAGCAAAAAGCTATGGAGAAGAGTTCATCAGGGGAGAAAGAAGTAGCAGCAGAATGCATGGGAAACTGTTGCATCGTACATTGAGAAATATCACCCTAATAAGGCAGTGGTTAAATTTTATTTAATGATAATTCTGTATCGCATTCACAAAATTTTGAAGCGTCAGCAAAAACAAATGTCTTTAGACAACTTTCTAGTAAAAAAGAATTAGGTGTCATAAATAATAACGATCTATAATTTTATTTTAATAAACATTTGGAGTATTTTTGTCGTGGAACGCATTATGGTAATTTTTATTGATTAATATGGGAAAAATATTTCGCTTAACGAATGCTCTGCATTACGAGTAAGATTTTGGAACGAATTATGCTCGCTAAGCGAGGTTCCACTGTATTTGTAATAATTAATTATTCATTTTAAGATGAAAAATATTGATAGACTGACGTATCAATTTAAGAATTATCAAACGACTTTCTTATAAATCCGTGCAGCGATCATTTTTTTATGACAACAAATGCAAATAACAGCGCCGTACTTAATAACATTTGTCGACCTATATCAAAGCTGCCAATATTTGTGAATTTAATAACGATGTTCTCCGTTTTTTGCCAAAATCTATTCTGACAAGCCACGACTGAGATATTATCGTAATTACATCATAAACAATGAAATAGCTAACAAGTCCAAAAATACTCTCAACAAGCATACTTGAGAATACAAATAAAGTTGGACATAGCTTTGGCTCGAAACCAAGGAGTATATTAGTCATGAAAACGTTTAAGCCTAGAGTACCCAACCTTTTTGAGGCTCAGGGCCACTTTTAATTTTAATTTTCATGGCGATTGACTTCTAATAAGAATCGTATAGCTTATTTTTTAGTTCTTAAAATTTAAAAATATCTATTTTAAAAGACAAAATATCGTTTTTATTTCGTAAATTAACCTTTTCTGTGCCAGACATAATACAGCAATCCGACAAGGGTACATTTCAAACGAAAAATAGAACCTTTTGATATTGTTTTT
>JAPMAE010002933.1:3844-14191 GCA_036584705.1 Rhyacophila sp. 25_7 | reverse complement strand
CCTTTTCAATGAATTATCATACCATATTTGAGTCTTATAATAAATGTACATCATTAATAATTCCAACACTAAATCATAAGTGTACTAATTAAATATTATGTCAAGTTAAGTAAACAATGAAGGATTTTATAAGCTTAATACAAAATATGTTAACATAAAACAGATTTAAAACGAAACAACCACTATAAAAGTAAACTTACGGATGAATTCGAATAAATCTGAGACCGGCATGCATGTGCCGTAGAATAAAATTTTTATTAACACTACTCGTATGTGTGACGTAAATCTAAGAGAGCGCTGTGAAAAAAATTTAACTAGCAATGAATATATTTATGATCAGTATCCTATCATTTGTTTATCTTTTGCGCGCGCCGAAGTGCTCGAAAATTTATGGCACGGCACATTGCTCTTTTACGGTATGAAATATTACGGATTATTGCGCGAAGTCCTTTTCTGATCTGATTTATTTTATTTATATGACCTTCGGTGATATTTCCCATTTTGTTTCATTCGCGTACAACAAACAGTAAAGGGTTTTTTTTGTTGTTATGTTTGTTGATGAAAGACATTGTAGACACGGTGACCTTACGCACGAGTATTTGATTTTTCATATGTGGCTTTTAACATTCAAATAAAACACGGCTTTCGAATAAATAGATATCCGTTAAAATCTCGACAGATGAATCACACACGAACTACGATCAAGATATTCGGTGCAATGCATCGTTGAGAGAGTGTGTATACAAAACGAGTAAAATGTCAAATACATATGTATCCGATCAATCGACTGACTAATAAGAATACTCATTCGCACGTAAGTGTGACTGATTTTTACTATAATGAATGATATTTTTTATATAATACTATAAGAATTACATTTATATGTTTTTTGCAGATCGATCGACTGAATAGGACGGTCTGCAGTTGTTTATAGGCGTGTGTAGGAGTGCAGTGTAATTTCATCGAGTGCGCCACTCTTAATTCAATTCATATCGATTAAATATTTTGATGATCGCATATTATCAAGTATGACATAAAAATATTTTTTCATAAACGAAATTACCGATTTTCCAAATAGAGCCGTAACGTCACTGCTCGCTTAAAATTCTTCCATTAATTAATATCTAATATCGGTGATGCTATTCTACAAAAATAAATAATATTATTTCGGGTGTTAAACGACCAAGAACGGAAATAAATATATAGGAGACGCGTTGTTGGAACTGGAATTGGATATGCGGCATTAGGCGAACGGTCAGAAACGGAGCGGGGAGGGGAGAGATGTGCGGCGGGGCGGCGGCATGATGTTGCGCGCCTTGCTGCTGGTGCTGAGCTCGCTGGCAGCGCCCGCCGCCGCTCAAGTCGCATGGACGCCCATCTATGTCGACGGAAGCAGTAAGTATTGTACCATTAGAAAACGTATGATTCGAAGAAAAATATCGACAGATTGCGTGCGGGTGTACGGTGCACAGATTGGATCACGGTAGTTTAGCAGCAGACCTGCAAATCGAGTGAGTGCGATTTACTTTCTGCACGCTGTCATTTTCAAACCTCTAAATAGCAAGACTTTAGAGAACAAATTCAACTATAGCATAGCATAGCATAGTATTTCACTTAAGATTAACTGAAAAGCAAGCGGAATTATACATGTTAGATACAAAAAACGTCGAGTATCATTGTCCAATGCAAATACAACGGCATAGGCACGTATTGCACGAGTATATATAATAGTTTTTTTTTTCATCTAGCAACTGATAAGATATGGGAAGAGAAAAATTTTATGTATTAGAAAATGATTTGGATCATTTGCACATAGATATATTTGTCTTAGATACGATACATCTATTTCTGAGAAATTATGTGATACAGTAAAAGGTGGTATTAAAAGATCACAAAATGGCCATTGCGGTTGTTTGCATGAAATAATAGTGCCTTAGAAATGATAAAAACAAGTCAAACGATAATGCATTACAAAGATATACATACTTGAATATTTGAATATAGTCATATTTGAATGTACGCAAGCAACTTACTAAATAAATATGAAGAGGTGACCGTACCGCACGTTGGAACTTGTTACGTACGACGGATGTTACTCGTACCTTTCGAGTTCTGTGTTGTAAAGAAAATATATGGAACTATGTGTTTGTATCCTCTCGTGTACCATTTTATTCATGGGTGCTTTTTTATTGTAATGTACGCTGCCGGGTGCCCACTCCACTTGCGGTTGAATCGAAAAACCTTTTTCCAGATTATTTTCTGTACTAATAATAAGACATACAACATTTCTATAACCTTGTTTTCATCCATGCCTTCCATTTTGTATAAGATCACCGAAAGCATTTTCCACATTGTGTATTATGCATATAAAATATTGAAAAAAACATTATCCTGGATATTAATTTGTCATAAGTCAATTGTTGTTTCATATGAAGTCCATTAAAATTGATTATTTAGAAATAGTTGGTGTATGTACACGTCATATTGTGCTAATGTCAACAACGATAGTTTGATGGCAAATAACGGTATGTATTCAAATGTACTCGTATTTCGGAGAACTTTGAATTACCGATCTATTTGCATCTGTTTTAATTTAATAATTTATTCGATGTATTGTTATCAAAACATTGCTTGATTTTGTTTCTACGCATTGAAATAAATCACAGTGGCATATACTAAATAGTTGTTAGAAAAATGTAAATCACAAAGAAGCCAATTCTCCAACCTCAGACGTTTGGCATGACAGATTAGTTCCGATCGACTAGGGATAATGTAACGAAGTAACTTAATTAATTTATATTGTAGGTCAGGTGGATTTGTGGACAGCATCAGCGTCAGGGTGCGTATGCACATGGGATAGCAGTCGGCGAGATTGTGCGTGTTGCGCGAAAGACGGCGCCTGCCATTGTGGGAAAGATGTACCATCGAGATGTGCCCAGTGCGGCCTGGAATCGTATTGTGGCAATAGTAAGAACATTATAATATGCATGGCATACTACTGTTGATCTTTTCAATAAAGGTTTCCGACCAAAAAAAGTGAAAGACAAATTTGTATCACTATATCACTTTTCCTTTCAATGGATGAATAATATTGTACTCGTATGTAAGTATCTCTTAAAATAGGTTTCAATTGTTTGCAGGCCGTAACTTAAAAATCCCCTGGTTATGAGGCTGCTCCGTTTTATCTATATAATACGAGTATATTCATAATACTTTATTTTGTACATCTTTCTTGCGTCTGAATTTATTACGCTCAAACTGTAGGGATGTATTAATTATAGTCGTAGTATGACTGTCATCAAACTTTAAAAGCTATCGTTAATCAACTACCTCAGATTATCAAACTTTTTCAGCAAACCATTAAAAAAAGTAAAAGTTTACAAATTATTGCATCATTTTAATTTTACAAAACCCCAAATAAAGTTAAAAAAAAAAGTTACTTATCCTTGTAAAGATTACCATAATAAATATTTTTTAAATACTGAATATGTTACCTAAATCAAGCCATAAATATAAATTTTAAATAAAGAAAATAAAAAAAAATAAAAAATTAAATTAAAATCACTTAAATTAAAGAGATATTGAATGTAGAGTATCTGAAAATTTGATTCATATTCTAAAATTACTTGTAACAGAATAGCTATTTCCAGATTGTATATTATTATTTATTTCTATGAAAAGTACATGTTAATACACATAAAAAATGCTTTTTTACTGTCATTTCATATACGTCGGCAAATCAATTACAATATTATATCGTACTCATTCAATTTCATATCAGTCTAAGTGGATTTCAAAAAAACTATTTTTTTCTTAATCTCGTATCTGCTCCCACTCCACTCCGGGAGTAAGGAAGTTTGTAATATTTATTTTATTATCCGTTGTTTTTATTTTTCATACAAATACATGTATTTAATAACGTTTTGAATTTAATAAAATTTTACGTGTCTCATATTAGTTATGCACGGTTGTCTCTGAGTTTATATCGTGATACGATTGTTTCGAAGACGCGAACCTGATTCAAAATGCCGTCATTATGTCACCACAGCTTAAAGCAAAGGGCGGAGACAAGGATTCTTGGCAAAATCTACTACAAAGTGCCTGCAGCTATTAAATTGAGTTTTTCGTCTTTTGTATAATACCAATCCCGGATATTAAATTGGAATCTAAAAATAGTATTATTAAACGTACCGTAAAAATGCTATAAACTGCACGTACAGTTTTTTTTTAAATAGGTATACAATTTCAGTTTTATTTTGTAGAAAAAATTTATACGGCAAAAAGATGGACGTGTTTCCATTAATAACAAATTTATCTATAAATATTCTTAGCGTTTATTAGTGGTTGTGTGACGGGGAGCAATATAATTTAATAAACTGTTTTTTAAGAGTTATATCATATTCTGTAAATAAATAATGCGTTAATAACAAAACAGTTTAAAAAGATGAAAAAAATAAAAAAAATAAAAACGAAAACCAATATCTTTAACCAGTATTACAATGTTCTTGGATGATAAGTATTTTATTAAAATTTTATGAAACGAATAATGTAATAACCATTTTTGGATATTGATTTGTCTCTCAAGTATTCCGTTTTCTCATAGATTTTCAGCAGAATTCAAATGTTGTGCTTACCGTTGTTTTATTTTTACAATACCAACATGTATTTTTGGCACTCGGTCAGGAACTTACTGGCGTTATAAATTATTAAGCGGTGCATTATCTTTCTTGATAACTTAAACAAAATGTACCCCTTGCTGTGTCCGCGGTATCCCAGGCTGAACACAAAAACAAGGCAAAATATTTATCATTTGTTGATTTAGACAAAATGGGAGATTTTATTTTCATAGTACTAAATTTTCACGATACATGTATATATATGCATAACATATCTATATAAGCCTTTTTTTAGATCAGTTGCATGGTATGCATTGTGTTATTATATTTTGCGTACCATTATTCACTGCTTATTCGTATTATACTGGAAATTCTATCTTGAATGTCATTTAAAATCTTTTTCATGTTGCTAAATAGCTATCAGTACCTTAGTAGTTTACTACGACAAGCATAAGAGATTTTCTTAAAATCCAGGTTACTTAAAATTTTAAAGTAATTGGAAAGCTTTTATATAGAAAATACATGTAATTTGAATTCTAATATGAATAATGAAGAAGCTAGCTTTATGCCATCATCTTATTTAAAACATTGTCGTTTTTATTCTTTTCAAAGCTGTGTGCTTTGAACGCACACTTCGTAAAAATATAATCCCTGAAAGAGATCAATCTTGTTTCTTTTCAAACAATAATATCCGGTTTTACATAGCCGGAAATTTTGTACGTTTGAAGAAATTTAATGTCAAATAAAATTCCGTCAGAAACTAAGTAGCTAACAGTCGCAACTCTCAATAATGATAGCAAATACTTTATCTCTTAAAACGTTCTTAAACTTCGTTAAATAATTTCCATTCCTTCTATGAATATTATACAATAGAATCGAACATCACGTACCTTGTTTTGACCTTTTTTTGTTTTTGAGTCAATAGTATTCAATTGAAAAATTAACCCTTTCGCTTGAATAAAATGTATGTGTACCTTCTTTGAAATGACACATTTTTCATGTTTTTCTTTATTTGTCATATCTTTATGGCATATTAAGTATATTAAAAAAGCGATAAATATATTGTTTGCGTTAAATATTGTAAGCGACGCAATAACAAAGATAAAATAAAAAACGTTTATATATATACGAGTACAAATTCGTCGCCATCATTAGACTAGTGGATAGCGCGTACGCCTAGTAAGCGGGGGTCACGGGTTCAAGGCCCATGCTGGTTGAAAAAAAATTCAAATGTTTATTCATTTGTATTGTAGCCAGGACAATAACCCGAAACGGTTGACCGACCGATTGATCATTATTAGTCTTAAAAAAACCGTCAAAAACAATCTTCACATTGTGAAGATCCATATGCTTCGTTTTAAAGCGGATATAGTTAAAAAATAAATTAAAGAAGAAAAAAGAAGTTACACATCACACAGAGTACATCATTTATTAACACTTAACATTTATATTAAATTGATCAAATAAAACACGGGAAATAAGGAAGAAAATAAAAAAAAATGGCAGTTGTTAATATGTAAAAAATATTCAATATCGTTCATAATATGGTTAATTTCATAACTCGATTTTACATACATATTTGCATATTCTTAATAAATTCATTACATAATGGGAACAAGAAATGGTAAAAGAGTATCGTTTTGTATTTATGTTCACCGGCTAAATGCTATAAGAAAGTCAGTCATAAACAATAAATAATTTGATGATTACGACACGACAATCGTTATATTTCATTCGTTTGATATGTGATTTTTTTTCTTGTAAATCGATTTTTGTGTCGTACTAAAATTAATTAAACGTGTAAAATTACGACCTGTTTTATCAGAACTGGAATATTTGATGTTAATCAATTATTTTATATGAAATGTTTTCTTGTCAAACTATTATATTTCTATGCAATGATATTTTGAAATCGTCATATTTTCTTACGAAGAATAGAGCAATAATTAAAACCAAACGTGCGATATCAAAAGATTCAAACTCGACTTGGAAGCTACATTGGAGATTTCCAAATGCATATAGCAAATCATGGTATCTTACAAAGTCTCAAAAAAATGCATAAATATATCCGACACTACCTACAATATAGTGCTGTTTTAAAATATTTACCAGCATGAAGAATAAACTATCCATTTTGCCTGAATAATTCTAAGATTAATTCAAAATATAATATTTTTACCCAGAAATAAAATGTCGATTATTTTTTAAATGTTACAGTCTTTTCCATTTTGATATTCCAACTTTATTCGTAAATGTCAAAAGCACTTATTTGCAAAGTTTACTTACAAGATAAGATAGGGGAAATATTCAGTTATGGTCATAAATTGAACCGTAAGCCGTCTCATGCTACCTGTCCTGTCCCTTGACTGCCGCACAAAACAGCGGAAAAGATCAAAATTCAAGGAACGAGTATCCTAGAACATGCCATCTATAAAGTCGAGACGTAAAAAGTTACGTAAAACCATATTTGAATCTTCTCGTAGGGGAAAATGGCGGTGGGGATGTTGGATTTTCTTCCTTCTCAACATGCTGTAATTCGACTTTAGCCAACCATAAATCATATCCAGCTCATTCATATTCTTTTTAACGCGGAAAGCACTTCAACGGGCTAGAAGCACTTCTCCACTGCATTTCCATGCACTTTATGTTTATTATTCTTGGTGATATTTTAAAAGTGCGATATCATAACAATATCCAATTATCTTCACGATACAACAAGTATTTTATTTTTTTATATTATTATTATTTTTATCCAGTTTGATTTTCATCGTCATTCATGGAGTAAGAATATTAGTTTATACGTGACTGGTGGTCGTTGGCGGGTACAATGATTAACACTATTTATGTAAGAATTTAAAATGAAACGTGTTAAATATTATAATAAACTATTCTCCTGCAGATCCTCCCTCTAAATAAAATTGCAGCTTTACATTTTTCCATTAAAACAGTTTTTAGGAAAAAGGTAATATTTTATTTTATTTTATAGATTGGTCTGATCCATAATTGTTAGTATTACTTTAAAGTAAATCGAATCAAAATAATATTAGTTTTCACTTATTTCAAATTTAAAATTTTGAATTTGAATTACATTTATTACATAGCGTGCTGCTATGGATTCATGAAGTATTGAAGTGAAGGATTCATAAGTCCATGAACGACTGCATAACCTCTCTCTAGGCCTCTCTGTCTCTGGCTTTCTTTCTCCAGTTGCATTCTCATTCACATCACATTCTCTCTCTCGCCTCCTTAGCGATCATTGAACCTGTTCCAATTGTTTTTCATCTTTATTTCCTTATAGTACTCGTATGTGAACTTTTGTCCAATTATAACATCACTTATATCAGGCAAGCTAATTTCTGGATAGCGCCGATATGTATTTGGATATTTTCTCTATTAAGTTTTATGTACTAGTAGCACTCGATGCAGACTCAATATATTCCAAAATATACTTTATTATAATTACATCTTACTGACAAATTAAAATGTGTTATTTGAATCATAGCCGGCTATTTATATCATTGCAAATTTTTTGAATATATGAGCAAGTCAAATTGAATGTAACTCATATTTATTTTATTTAAATGTTGCATTTAAACGAGAAAAAGGTATATTTTAATAATTCTATTTACTCTAGTGGTGGTAAGCTATATATTTAATGAAAAGTATTTTTTTTAACAAATTAAACCGTTAAATTATCGGTGTTAAATTTTTGTACTACTCATTATTATCATTCTAATATTCATTTCTGTTTGATATACACACCCAATATGTACATTACATAAACAAGCACTATTTGATAGTTTACGAGTCATTTTAAGATCATTTTTCATTCAGGATATTATTGTGCGTAAGTTTACAGTAATTTACTAAATAGAATGCAGTTAAAAACAATATATTACGAAATTGACACTCTATAATGAATTTAACATAATACGGGGCTTTGAATAATTAACTAGCCTTCTACGTAATTTTGGGCTAAAGTATCCACCATTCATCATAACATATTAGGTAGGTAGAATAAGTTTACTTAAATATGGACGAACCTTTCGTAGTTGCGCCGTTCGAAAGTGTTTCGTGCTACATATGTACGTTTCAGTAAATCCACAATTCCATCTCGCAATAACCCGCCATTCATAATTGATATGTGGTAAAAGTTTACACTTAACCATACAACTTGTGGGCTGGGCTACCAAATCTCTAGAAAGCAGTGCTCGCTGACCATATTGCTATTTCCAATTAGAGACTTGTTAGTTTTGTGGCATGAACACCGAAACTTTCAGAAAGCAGATTGATTACGAGCCGTTCATTAATCATCCTATTCTGGGAATAAAAATGCGAGATAATAACGCGAAAAATAAAACATCCGCAACTACAATGAACAAAATTATTTATTAAAAACTGCGTAAGATTCCCGGACCTGAATTAAATTCTGATTTCAAATTTACCCATTTCATAATATCTATATTCGATTCCGTACATACTCGTACATGAATTATTGCAAACGGTAGGGCAGAAAAATTAAAAAATGCTGTTTTGTAAATACTCAGATAAAAAGATTTCAGAACTTTGGTTAATATTCTAGAGTATAATAATGCTTTTTCGTGTTCCATAAATTTCATTAGTCCAAAAATTTCATAGTGCATTAAATAACGTAGTTGAAAGTAGTGTCATTGTTACAATTCTGCCAATTTCTGTTACCACCAAATAGCAGGTACATACACAATATAGTAATTATCATCAACCATGTCTTCCTAATGGGTATTAGTCAAGCACACAACGTCAAGTCAGAAACGAAAAATTAGGATCTCCATAAAGTAAAGATTGGTTTAACAAACATTTTGTCCATGCTTCGTTTCAAGTGAAAATGACAAAAATGTGTGCAATTTTTGCGATACGGTGTAAGCTTGTAAGTCAGATTTCCTATCCACTCACCTACGAGGGGGATTTTTTCTCACAATTGTATAGTGATAACCTGCCATAAAGCATAGCTTAGCTGAAGTGGTAAAACGTTTTTACATTTTTTAAGCTCAATTGCATCAATCTCCTCTTTTTAGATTGGGATTATTTACTAAATAAATTATGTAATTGCTGGCATTAAAAATTTTTATAAAAAAGTCGGGGCACACATATTCTCAAGAATAAAATACAAAGTCATATTCTGCGAGCATTGTTCAACGAATGGTTTCCTAACGCAAGCGATTGTTTTTCTGCGTTATAAAAATAGCTTGGGGTTGAAACATAGTTCCCAGAAATGTCTAACAAGAGTCAAGTTAGCCACCCCTCGCTCTGAGCGAAGGAACTTTTGCAAAATTCATACAAGAGATTTGTGGGACTTTCCCGCTGTGAACTTTACCGAGGTCCTGAGCAGTATATAGTTTCTTGTCCACCCCCATATCCATATTGAATGCAACATGAGCACGAGAAAAATTAACAATTGTATGTTATTTTCTCTAAATGTTCAAAGACCTTCTTCAAAATATTCGTACATATTCTGATTTGTTTCCAATTTCACATTAAAATTACAAACCAATCAGTCTTTATATTACTATTCTGATACGAGGTTATTTAATAATTTTATTATCACAAAATATCACGACGCATGTTTGTATAAATTTAAAAATAAAATAAATAATAAACAAAACAATTAATTTCAATTTGATTTGTGTATAATATTGAAATAATAAAAGAGTTTGTATACATTTTCCGTAAGTATATTTTAAAATGAATTCAA
>JAPMAE010002931.1:2898-14713 GCA_036584705.1 Rhyacophila sp. 25_7 | reverse complement strand
TATCGGAAATAATTAGCAGCTATATTTACAAGTACACTTGTGTTTCAATTTAGAAAGTCTTTTCATTACGAAATTTCACTGCAAAAAAAAATACGGAATAAATTATATACGTAATATTTTAACCATTTCGGTATACAGGTTTTATACATATATTATTTTGTACGTGTTGTCGGTATACTATCAAAATACGATTAGTTTAAAAATGGCCATTTTAATCCAATAATGTAGTTTGGTATATGTTTGCACACTTTGTCATATGGTAAAACAAGCTTAGTAGATTCCTTGTACATTTTCTGTAATATTAAATCGCTATCTATTATGTCGATATTGAATATTTTACTATTGGCAAAAAACACATTGAACCGACTGATTGTTTGGCTGATCAGATAAAGTGTTTCTAGGTATATTCTGAAACGAGAAAAAAAACTTACAGCCCCAGTTGTTCTAACATATTATCATTAAAAATGTGTAAAAGACTCAAATTTTAAAAATCCAATAGTCTTTTTTACGCCTTCTGCCAGTATAACGACTGTTATATGTTATTTGTTATAAATTTCATGTTGCTACTACATTTTTTTTTTATAATTATTTAATAAGTTTCTCAAATAAATATTCTATTTTTTTTTCAATGTAAATAATTATATACATATTTGAAAATAATAATTCATTCAATGAAAAATTTTCAAAGACAGTTGAATTACATACATCGAGTGAATTGTAGGTATACAAAAAAACTTATATTTTTCATATAAACTAGTTTTAATACGAAAATCATATAAACACACAAATAAAATAAATAAATGACACATCGTGTATAAAAATAAATTTTTAAAACACAATTCATTCCACATCACGGTCACACCAAATTGGATAAATCTATTTACACTCATACCATAAATTATTGTAAAATCAAATAAATATGTTATATAGAAAAAATACATTGTTTTTACGTCTCTTAATGTTAGAAGATTCATTCGTGCGGAAACTTTAGGTCATAAATATAAATTTATTGCATTCTAAAAGTCAAAATGATAAATATTGGATATCAGTGACCATCCGTTTCAGTTATGTTTTTTTTTTACTTTCATCAATAGTTACTCGTGAAACCATCATCAGCAATACTGAATATAATACATGATTGGTCTAAATCACCTGTAATCTACGAGTATGTATTTATTCATTTTATTGATGAATATTAAAGATAATTAATAATCAGTTATTTAGTGAAAGAAATTAATTTTAACGTGAGATTTCTTCTGAATAGTTTTCTATCAAAAAACGTATAGATTATATTATAAGTTATCTGACACACATATGTGTATTTATATTCAAAAACAATACACACTGTTAGCATTTCGTACATTAAAATATGTTTTTTATGGAGTTTTTTTGATAAACATTGAATCATTAACAGAATTTGATTTTGAAACTATTCAATTTCAAATATGCCAATAATGCTGTCATATTTGACTGGTCCGCTAAATATTTTAAAGATATCGTTAACCTGTTGCACCCCAATTAATCTTATGGTTGTTTAAAAACCAATGTAAAGAAAATGAATGTGATGCATAATATGCTTATCCCGATCCAGATTTCCTCGTTATTAACAGTAAATAGAACACTAAAAGTGTCTGTAGTTTTAACTACCTGAGAGTCGACATTAAAGTATGACATTTTGCAAAGAGAGCTCACTAACCGAATGTAACTTAGTCAAGATCAAATGCCAATTATCCAATTCTTGTCCTAAAAATGCTGCTCTATGGTAGTGAATCACGATATTTTATGAAGTTTTAGAATAATCGCTTATCAATACAGAGACAAATATCTGTGGCCAAATTCTGGGGGTGCAAATTGATAAAAAACAGAAAATGCAGCCTCATTATATTCAAATTTAAAATAAAGCGTTAGAATTGTCTTGGTTGCAAGCTGAGAATACCTGAATTACATTTCAACCGAGCATCTTTCTTTTTCAAGTCAATTGGATTCCGTCATTTCGGGAAGCCTTTAAATACTATCTATATGATATTATTTGCTGAAGTTATGGGACGTCGACATGACATGGAAGGATGCAAAAATGGTTCCTAAGTAACATAAGAATATTTATGAAACTCTTCCACTTCATATTATTTTGTGGAAATAAATATTAAAGCTGTCTTATTATTTCAACAAATTTGCATTTATTTAAAGATTAACATAAAACTAATTATTTAACGTTAGTTCGGTTGAATAATAAGCTAATATAGAAATATATAAAAGTCTACGGTTATTTTGGCAACCCATGATTTCATAAACTCTATAAATTTGAACTAGCTCAAACTTAGTAGAAATGCGCAAAAGCCTATCTGTTTGATGCTCCCTTAAGTCACATATTCAACATTCCTTGGTATATGTTATCAAATAAATTAATATTATTACTACCCTTTCTAGTATCAACAAAACTTAATCCATCAGCTTTAGTTTAGATATATCTGATATCAAACAAGTTCAACAGAAGATAATTCATATTATCCCATGTTGGCAGCTGTAGCCAAATGGACACTCAGAGATATCGCATAAATTTATATCTTGACGCAATATTTATGAATGTGTGCACAAAATGCGAGACGGCATAAAAATAAGCTGTGAAAATGGCATTTCACTCCATCTCTGTGATATTATTTCAGCATGTTCCGTATTTTCCATTGCTTCCATACAAACTAACATATTACCAACGTGAGTTCACATTACAAGCTTTTCAAAAAAAAATGCTTCATGTTGGCGTTAAGTATACAATAATAATAGCAATAAATAATACTGTAGCGAGTCATGGAATACGTTAGTATTAAAACTTAATAATGGCAAAGAGATACGGTGTTGTATCGCTCTCTAGATATACATCTGTCTTAATAACTACTGGCTTTTGTATTAAACTATTTATCCTCCAGAAGAGTTATACCACATATTTGCTAGTATATATAGACACCTGCTTGACAACGGAAGAACGTTATTATATTTTATTGCATCACGTAATTCTATACTTTTCTGCGGCACAGTATACACAATAACTGAAACTTTCCAATAACTTGAAGGTGCTTATTCGAAAAAAATTCTTGATATAAAGTTTTAAAAAATATAGTGCATTTCGACAGTAAAATTTTGCCTATAAGAAATTGTGTGATGTCATCTGTAGCTTTGGTTCTTTATTTTCTTCATTTAACACTTTGTACTTAAAAAAAAGTAACTAAACGTTTGTGAATTGACATATATTTTTATTTATTTTGATTAAAAATTAAATGTGTTGGTTAGACAAAAATAATCAAGACTAAAATAAATTAACTTATATATATTATGTGATTGGTCAAATATTCATAGTGCTTCAAAAATATTTTCACAAAATTGTGTTTAGTTCTTGTATAAATAATTTAAATAAATTACGATTTTTTTATAGATGGTTAAATTAAATCTTACAGAGTCTAGTAAGCGGAGATTGCAGGTATTCAAATTTTTGTCAAATGTTTATTCATTTACATTTTTAACCAGAATACGACCCAAAAATGGTTGAATTAACAACTTACTCGTAAAAAAATGTTAATAAAATCGTCATATTAAAAGGTCGCTATACGCTCCATTTTGCAATGATTTTTTTTAATTTATGAGTTAGAAAGGTCTAGTATTCCAGTAAATTTCATATTTTTTTTCCTTTAAAGTAGAGGTCAAATTTTTGGCAGTCTTGAAGAGTATCAAGATATTTACCGGTGTTGTATATTTAAATAAGACATTTCAATGATTTTTGTATTTTACTTTAATACCATAGCTCTGTCTTTATTTCAGATGTTACGACTTACAAACATTTATTTTATTTTGAAGACGTAAATAATCATTGACACATTTTAACGGGTTGTTTTACATTGTATGCAATACCAATTAATATTTTAGGATAAATTATACTAAAACTGTTGATATATAAACACATTATAAACAAATAAACAGCATTTGATCAATTATCATATTTGACTATAAAGCTTACTTTTAAAACACATTTCCTACATTTTGTTCTTGTAACAGTAGCATATTTTCAAGCGCACTTAACTCATCAGTTTTCAAACAATAAAAGCGACCGATGAGATATTTTTTAATTTCCAACAACTCTTTTTTTACATAATTCCTACGTCGGTTTACAAACGAAATTGTTTATGTTTGACAGACGTGTTTGAAAACAATGAATATATTTTTAATATAACGAATTAGGTGTTATATATTTTAGTTTTCACATTTCACGGCAGAAGGTAATGTACTATTAAATTTGACAAGTATATTAATACGTGGATTATATACTGCTATTACGTAACAGAAAATTAATTCCGTTACGACTAATCAGAAGATACTTTTAATAGAATTGTTCTATAAATTTTTTTACTGTCCATCACTTAATTATAATAAATAAAAATCATGCAAATAATAAAGCAGTATAAATATATATCTTACAAACTTACAAAAATTATCAGGGATTAGTTACCACCGATTTTTACAATAAAATTTGAATGATAGAAATAATTTAATTAAACTGGCTAAATAATATATATTATATCAAAAATAGATACACCACATAAATACTCTGAGTGAGGAATTTTTTCACTATGGAAAGTTGAGTGCAATAATTTTAACTGCAATTCCTTCGTTGAAAAAAGTATACAAAATAATTAAGCCTACCGTTGGGAAAAATAATAATTCTGATATATAGATAAAACTGATTGCAATATATTTTGCTAGATTTTATAATTAAATGTGGGCTACATATTTGGTTGTAAGGTTGCATTAAAAGGACTATAAAACTGCATGATATCTTAATGCCGCAAATTACTCAAAGAGATAAAAATATATTTTTTTTATTTCATTAGATTGTTCATATGTCATGTTCATCTCAATAAGAGAATAAAAGTTTAAAAAAATGTGTTTGTAACCTGCATACATACGGTAATACCAGAATTTTGATTTATATTAGCTATGTCATATTGAAGTAAGTTTATCGTAGTATATTTTAAAGTAATTTTTTGATAAATTTAAATCCACTTTAATAAACTATAGCTGCATTCAATGGTTCAGTAGACATATTGATTCGTTGTGAGTGCAAATATCTTACAGCTAGGTATCTACAAATATTTGCTCATTTATATTTGTAGCCAAGACAAGAAATAAGAATATTTGAAATAATATACACATACTAATACACTTATAATACTCATACTAATATTTCAAATACACGCCTACGTTGTAAAAAGATTTGTCGCTTTCTTTGAAGTTTAGACATTTTAAAAATCTGTAGTAGTACACATTTGATTCAAATCCAACATCGTTTATCGCCTTTGGTATTACATATCTGAAAAATAAAATCAAAAAAAACTTACAATAAAGTCAATATGTAAGTTTTCTATTGTTATTTGCCCCAATTATTTCAGGTCAGAGATTCTGTCTAGAAAGTATTCGAAGTTTTGATCATTATGTAAAAAGCTTTGCGCACAGTGATAAATTTATTTAATAAAAAAGTGAGCATTGTTATTCTATTTGAATACAATTGAATACATATAAATAAGTTTGCATCGTTAATCATTTTCATAGCCAGTTAGTTGTCAATTTGTTCTCGATTATTTTTCGTTTTTGAATTTAGTCTGTATTATGTTTTTAATGCTGATATCTTGGAATTTTGATCAAACATTAATTATATGAATTTCTAAAAATGTTTTACAATCCTAAGTTATTTCATTTGAAGTATCGTATTTATCATTTCTAAATACTTTACATTATACATGTATTACTACTTTTAGGATATTTTTATTTGACGTATTACCATCATATATGTAGCAATAATGTAAAAAAAACTACAATCACATCTATATTCTTGAATTATAAACAATTCTATAATATATATAATCAAAATAAATTTTCCCTGTTAAAACATCTTATAATAATCTGATATATCAACAGACTAAACAATTTCAGAAGCTGTAATAAAAAATATCTTTAGAAAAATTATGTAATTTGTTTAATACAAAAGCTTTCCTATTTTCCTATTTTTTATTATACTTCTATTTTAATGGTTATTTACAAATTTATTTTTAATCTATTTCTATATTTATAGTTATCACCTTTACATATATAAAAAATAATTGAAATCGTTTTGCAGCAAGAAAAATAAATCGAAAATTGTATTGTATTGTATTGGGTTGTGTGTATTGTATTTGAATTTTCTTCGTAGTAGTATCATTTAAACGATCGTTCAAAGATTTATTTAAACTTAATTTAATAATTATAACTTTTATTTATCAAACCGATTAACTTTTATTAGACACTAACAATATATGATATAATATCCTCAACTTGAGTTTGCTTTCAAATAATTTCATCTTTGTACAGTATTGGATTTGAAGTTATAGCAGCAATGTATGTGCTACTAACAATAAAATCTAATTGTATGTATTGGATTAGAACTTTTACAATTGTAAACGTTTTATATGATCAAATTCTAAGATATGATTAAAGTAAAATAGATTCTTCATAAATGTAGAAAATCAACAAAAATACTCTGTAGTGTACTCGTATTTATGTTGATTTTAGCTTATGTATATAAATAGTAAATCTAACATATTCATCAAAATACTTAGTTAAGAATATATATTTCAAATCTCAAAAAACTGCAAATAATATTTTGTTAATATTTATTTTTGAATCCAATATTACAACTACAACTAAAAAAATACAACAAATACATTTATTTTTATGTATCATCCAATTATATTCATTTAAAATTTAAAAATAAAAATTATTATATAAATCGAAACAAAGAGAATTTTTTTCATTTAAAAATTATTTATTTATTTTAACCTTATCCATTCCAAAGCGGAGCATATGAAGATTGCTTTGACTGATTTATTTAGTAGTTAAGAATTCGTAATAAAAATAATAGAGCCTGGTTTCAAATGCACATGAAATAGCTAGTGAATTTATTACCAGTTACGGGCTACGAATCGCTGATTCTTGAATTATAAGTCAGATGCGCTATTTGTTCACCTACGAGAACAAACTATTAACAATTTAAAAAAATGAATTGTTGATTGATAGTATATGCTGTTGTATTTAATTATCTATTATATTTATATTTATAGTTAAAGTTTAATATATTCATATCAATACTTTTAATGTATCTTTGTTTTCATTGAAAATAAAAGGTGTCGAATAAATAACTAAAATTATTTAAATTGGTTTCTCACATATAAAAAACAACTAATTTTTGTTTAAACTCGTAAACAGTCTACAATATTTTATGGTAATTAATATTTCATCTTATTAAGATTCACAGTTATTAATAAGAAAAAAATAGTTATCTCTATACTGCTAAATATATTAATTAAACATTCCAAAACTATTTTCAAAGTATCAACATCTCTAACCACGGTATATTTTTGCTTTTATAGTTTGTAAAAAATATTATGGTTGTCTGCCATATTATATAAAATGTAATATCGCGAACTGTAAACTATTTTATTATTTAGAATAAATAAGGGTATTTTACTATAATACGGCATATTATATTCTTTTATGTCTCCGCATTTTTCAGTTGGCTGCTTTTTTATGTAAGGGTTAAAGACGTCAAAAAGTTTCCTTGAATATTTATCGTTTCCTCCCCTCGAATATTCGAGATGCATTCAATCTCTTCGCGAAAAACGTTTTCCGTGTTACGGGAAAAGTCTATAAGTGAATGTCGCACATGTTGCCACACTTGACTTTCACCGTGTTCCCGATATGTCTGCCACCTTTCGTCGTTACGTCGCCTATTTCAGATACACATCTTTTACATTCTCGCGATAATAATGTGTTCATAAATCTATTAAAAGCTTTTTTTCAAATTATTTTAATGCTTCATATCTTAAGTTAGTATGGGGTTTTTTAAAAAGCTCTTTTTATTACATAAAACAGAATCGTATATGAGGCTTTAAAATATTTGAAAAAATATGGAAGGTTAAATTTTTTATATCTTAATAGTTTAGGATATTAAAAAAATATTATTAGTTTTTTTATTATATTGATATAATATATCTATGTTAAATAATTGGATTTTAACTTTTCTTTTAATACAAACGAATGTATGTTTGCATATTTCTTGATTTTTAGAATACACTATTTTTTAAATATGCATTGTACTTTTTTAGGTCAATTTTGATTTCTTATGATATAAATAACTACATTTATAGAGTTATACTTATATCAAATTTTTTTTCATTAAAATACATAGTATTTATAAAAATTATCTCAAAATACTATCATTAAATTAAGGGTAAAAATAACAAAAAACAACAATAGCATGGTAATATTTTATTTGTTCTTTATAGCTCTAGTTTATTTGGTCATCAAAGAAAGAAAAAAATCATCAGCTGTTTAAAAAAACATAAAGATAAATGTTAAGAGTTCATTCTTAACAAAGCCAAAACAATTTTGATTCTGTCAAAGACAATGTTGCACGAGTTTGTGACAAATTCTACCGTGAATTTAATTTAACTTTAAAATATAATTATTTGTTTGATTCTATTTTAGAAAGAAAAATATACTTGAGCGGTCTGATTATATTGATTGCACAGCTTTCTTTAAAATTGATATTGTTTGAAATATATAAGAATATTAGTGAGTAATATTTTTTTTTATTTAAATAAATATAAAATAAACAATGTTTATTGTGTAATTTATATTTTATATGATTTTAGCTAAAACTCTGCTTAAAAATAAATAACTATCAACGCTGCAATATATATTATCAGAGTAAAAACTATAAAAACACTTTATTTCATAGCATTTTTCTTTTTAATTTTATTACACATAAATACTTAGAAATAACAATATATATTTTCAGTATAGTAACTGATATTATACTAAATCATTATTTATTATCTGTATTAATCTTTTAAGACCAGTTGGTTGTTATTATTTAATCTATAATTCCTGTTTTTATTAAACTAACATCTATAAAATACAAATAATTTTATATTTATGTTTGCTACTGTAAATAACCTCTGATGGATAATTATTATATTGGAAAATTATTATATTGAAAAATAATACAGTTTTTTTTAACATACGTTATTGACAAACGTAAAATCTATTTATAGTTAATTGCACATATTGAAAATAATTTTTGGAGGAGAAAAATTTTAAATACCCGGAAATCCACTACTTGTGCTTAACCTAAGAATATTTTTAAGCAAAAAACACGATAATTATTTTTAACTACAAAAGCAAGCAAAAGCCATTATGAGAAAAAATAAAATAAGTTTGCAAATGAATTCAAAAGAAACACATTCAAAACAAAAATATCACATGTTTTGTGTTTATAAACAATTTAAATATTATCAAAATATTCAACAATTGCACATACATTTTCGACGAAAATAATTTGATATAACAAACTTCTAAAAATACATTAAATTATAAAGAGCAATTTTCAATTTTTGGTATATATATACAATATAACAAACTAAATTAGCATTTTTTTTTTAATAAATTATCCAAAAACAGCATTTAAAACTATGTTGATATTACAATAGAGTATTAGCTTTAAATCAAAGATTAATAGAGAATATAATTCATTAATATTAGAACACTAAAATAAATTTTGACTGATCATACTGATAAAGCTGCTCTGCGGTAGTGAATTATAGTACATAATCGCTTACTTTGCTTAGAACACAGATATCTGCAATAAATTTACAAAATGCAGTAGTATGATCATACGTAAAACGTAGTGATAAAGGAACGGACCGTGCAGCTTAGCACGATATTCAAAAGTGAGACGTTGAACTTAGATTGGTCATGTGCTGAGAATAACTAAATCATATTTCAATCAGATATGCCTCTTTTTTACTCGTGAACCGGGTCTTGTTGTTCCAGGAGGCTATTGAATACAATCCACAATGTGTATTCGGAGAAGTTATGGGATGCCGGAATGACATCGGAAGATGCATGGGAAGACTAGCCAGTGACAAGGATGCATGGAGGCAAAATGTGGTGTCTATATAGTCCAGCAAAGTGGCATGATACAGGAGAAGAAAATTAATACAGATTGCCGAAAATTGTCAAAACTTAATACACCACAAACGCCAATAAATCAATATTAAAATAATATCTTAATACGAGTAGATAGTTTAAATTCAATATTTTCAGGTCGTTTCCTTGTTCTATAAGTATAAAGAGCTACGACCGTCTACGCTTTTCCGTGGGGATACATAGCAGGTCTACTGAGTATCGTAGCAGTTATTTATAAGTGGCTGTGGTTGCATTGTATGTAAACACTTTGACACTATACTATGAATAATGTGTGACGCAAAGTCTGTTGTTCTCGCAAAATGGTAATTTCCTGACGCCCAACCTGCAGTACATAGTCGAGGCATTGAAACGTGTGAGAGTCATCAATATACATATTTTAAAAATAATTCGTTAATTTTAACTGTCTATCTATTGTCAAATCAATCTTCACTGATATTTCATTACAAAATGAATATTTAAATAAATGTAATATCAAAAAAAAAAACAATTAGTTTGAGATTATTCAGTAATTAATATAAATATCTCTCGTTAGCTGATTAATATGCATAATCCAGACATACATGCGGATGAATTATTGAGTAATTAAAAGCTCTGATGTTACTCATTATCGGCGTATGCTCGTAAGTTTAGATTGCCGAGAAAGTCAAGAAATAGTGCTTTCTCGTTTCTTGCTAGTATGGCATCACTTTCATAAAACAAACTGTTAGTTTTTCACGTGAATATTTAAAAATGGGGTAATATTACTTTACAAGAAAACGATACGTTTTTTAGTCAAATAAATGTAAGCAAAAATAATCGTAATTATTTTTGTCACTCTAGTTTTCATTTTAAAAATTTTCAGGTGAAAGCTTTATGTAATTGAAACAATACATTTTGAAATAACAATAGAGTTTTAAATTAATTTTAACATTAAATCTAATATACGAGTATATAAATGTTTTGATTCTCAATTCACAAGTAAAATTTTTTTGATATAATATTTTTTATTACTCTTGCTAGTATTAATTATTGGCAGTATAAAAAAGAGTGTATAAATAAACGCACTTTAAAAAAAAATATTTATAATTAAAAACGAAATGAATATGAAACTAATGATGATTTTTAAAAATATATTTCTTTAAATTGAGAGTGTATTATTATTTCAATATAATTTCAATATAAGATTGAAAGTATTTAAAATTATTATTAAAATTGTAGTCTTTTATTGCATACCAATTTGCTCAAATATTAGAAAAATATAACTTACAAAACGAAAATTAAATAATTTGTGTTTTACAACTAAAACGTATTAATATTATATTATCATAATTTAATAAGTCTTTCATCTAAATATGAGTATGATATGTAATTTTTTCAGTCAAAAAAAAATCATTTTTTACTGATTGTGCTAAATTTTAAAATATCAGTCGTCACAATAATTATAGATGTAAAATAATTAAATTTAATTCAACGCCAATGTCGTAACATATGGTGAAGTATCAACGAATTTAATATTAAAGTTATTATAATATACATTAAAATTGAGAAAATATTATAGAATTATTTAGCAAATAGCTGACTAAATGAATATTAAATAATGTTTTATCTCTTCAAATATTCTAAAACTTTTATAGAGTATGAATTTAGACTACAAATAAGTTTGTTTAACTGTCAAAGTTTTAGTTTGATTCAAAACTCGTTGGCCATTACAACTACTATAGACAGCTGTTACATTAGAGTCAAACTTTACAACATTTAAAGTTAGATC
>JAPMAE010002930.1:0-16188 GCA_036584705.1 Rhyacophila sp. 25_7 | reverse complement strand
TTTTTGTATTTTATTCTCCTCCATTTAACATCATATAGACATTTAGCTTGAACCCCCCCCCCCCATCCCTCATCTCAAAAGCTACAAAACTTTCAACAATATAAATTCAAAGAAAAGTAGCAACAATCAACTCATATTCACTTTTTGAGAAGGAAAAGCGTTATGTAAGATTAAAAATTAACCAACTTTCTCTCGTGTAATGCTATGTAAATATGGTAGTCACCCCTTCCTCCCCCTCAAGAATATTATGTGGTTTATGGATGACCTCCGATATACAATATTTTAAAAAATGGCTATGTTGGAGAAAAATACTAAATTATAGTAGATGGTACTCTAGAAACACAAAGTAATTCCATTATATACATTTCTTATAAAATTCATTCATTATAACTACATTTTTTTTATTTTTTATTTGAAAGAAAACTTTTTATTATCTATGTACATTATTATTACATTAATAACACACACATTAAAATAAATAAAATAAACCACTAGGCACAATTATTGCGGGGTCAAGTACTTTAATTTTTTTCTGGAACATGATTTGCTTACAAATTTGAACACTTAGGGACTAAGCTTCTATTTAAAATGTTCTTGATACAGTTTAATGCTATGTAATACGTGACATCAGCAAATTTCTCTAATACTATTATTTTATTTAGGAGTAGTGTAATATATGCAATGTATAATATAAACAAATATGTTAAATTTCGAAGTAAATAATAATGATTCTTTTGTACGCTGGATGGAACATTCATTCAAATAGAATATCTCTAAAATAGCTCCGAAACGAAACATATCGATCTACACAACGTGAAAATTTGTTTTGACAGTTTTGTCAATTATTAGCTTAACCGTGTCAGGTTTATGATAAAAAACTTTGCAACCAGCACGGGCCTTGAACTCGTGACCGCCGCTTGCTAGGCTTACGCGTTATCCACTAGACTAACGAGGGCAACAATATGTTCAGCATCTGGTAAACACCATTATTAACGATATAAAGCTTTATTACTGACAATAATCACTTGTCAAAAATATTATTATTATCAATAATAAATAGGACTCAAAATTAACAAGTGGTAAATTATGGTGAATAAGTACTAAATTTTCAGCACGTGATGGTAACAAGCGACTTCACCTGGCTTCGTAAACCAGGCCGGCTTCAGAGAACAGTCTTTCGCTGTAAACACTACTGCCAGTGGCTGAAAGATAAATTCTAGAAAACTTTGTCAATTGTGGGTGCTGCATCGAGTTAACTGACCACCAAATGTAAGGGTCGTGATTATGATCGATACGCAATATCTTCAAGCAATAGTCGATCTCGCTAACAATTGGATTTTTTTATTGATCGCGACACTGACTATCACTATTATTTTTCTTTGCCACTTCATTGAAACAGTCACAAAAGGTGTTGTGAGCGTCACGTGTAACGTTTGATCCAGCTTTATCTACATTATTTCGTTTGGCAGGTGTTAAAGACGGCGATGAGCAGCTACATGATCACAACATGTAACGGGACAAAGGGCCAAATATTCTGCAGCCGGATATCCGGCTATCCGGCTTCAAAGTTTTCCAAATATCCCGTATTCGGTATCCGGACAAAGTACTAACCGTTTCATCTCTATTCAATACTTTCTTAATACGGAGAGTCAAGTTTATTTTAGTTTTCATATTTATTCAATTCAATAAAATTTTATCATAGCACTGTATTTTTTGATCCCACAAACTTTATCATAACAAAATTTAACATTCATACTAAGGGGTTGTCCATAAATTACGTAACATTCTTGAGGGGCGGGAGGGGTCAATATCTACATGGCGTTACAAAGGGGAGGGTGGATTAATTTTGATTGCTACCTAACACTTTTCTTTCTCAAAAAATGGGTACAAGGTGATTATAAATTGCTTTTCTATTTTTTTTAAATCTGTGTCAGACATAATGTCACAACCATGTAAACTGTGAATTTTTAAACAAAAATAGAACCAAAATATATTTCCTTTTAAAATATATTGAATGTTTCTTATCATTACTTTGTTTTTTCAATCATATTTTTACGCTTTATATTTATAATTATTCAAAATATCTAAATTTGAACTACTACTGAATTTACGTTTTAAGTTATGCGAGCTTACTCGTTTCTGGCACTTAATCGGTTAATGGAGAAAGTTACGTGATTTTTGAAAGGAAGGTCTACATGATGTTACATGGATGGGGAAAGAGTAAAAAAAATGAGAAAAAACGTTAGGTGATTTATGTACGACCCCTAATGGCGTGCCGTATATAAATGCGATATAAGAGTATACGGTGCATGCTCTAATATGTTTAGTCTAGCTTTAATTTAATATCTAAACTCTAGTCACCGCCCGCTACTGATACATATATATATATAATTCTGCTAAGTGACTGATTTTTTTATCAAAAACTTTTAAAGCTACATTAATATTGTGGCTCAAGTGAAATTTCAAATTTCTTTTATATGTTTTTTATCACCGCCTAAATTTGTCAAGTCTCTTTGTAAAATAATGATATATGATCCGGGTCCGACGTTAAAAAACTTCGTTTTACTTTCAGTCAGAAATCATCGTCGATGTTACCCTTTCCATTACTGAGAGAATCTTTTCAGTTCTCATATTACTCAGGTCGTCTGAATTCAGTCGTACGTACGTATGTCATTACAGGTAGAATGACGTGATTGATTATCCTCTAGAAATAATTTACTTCGACTGGCCCTGAACACATTATGCCATGTTTGTGAGGTGATTTATTTCAGTTGAGTGTTTCAATCATTATTTCTAGTGAGTGCATTTATATAATTTAATTATTAATTAAAAATTAAATAATTAAGTAATTGAAAATTTAATAAAATAATCTTAACAGTAACTGTTACTTGAGTTGTATACTACCTTATGATCTTTATTTCTATATTTTTGGCACTACATTACATTCTTGAATTTCCTCATGCAGTTTTTCATAGTAAGATCGTGTGATAGAAAAAAAATACAATTTTGTTCTTACAATGTCAATAAAGTTGTTGTGTATAATTAAGTCTGTAACGACTACCTAATATGATGCATAAAATTAACACTCGTCCAAATATATCAGATTTTCAATGCACGATAGTATCGTATTTTAAACTTTATCAGACCGATCGCCTTTAGTGACTTGGTTTTTACAAGGGATAACTTCATAGCTTTTAAAAAAATTGTGGCGTCACACAGTGAGAGAAGGGTCTATTTCCATCAACCCTACCTAGTAGATAACTTATTAAATTAGGGCAGTAAGAATCTTTTGTATACTCTAGTGCATTTACACAAAATTCTTGAGAGGTTCTTCCTGGGACAGGCTTTACGTTTTTTATTCTATGGTATACGCTCGAAATTGTATAAAAACGTAACGGGTGGTAGTGGGTTAAGCAATTGCATGATATTCCTTTTTTTAACAATATCCGCTCTCTGAAACGAAACATATGGATCTCCACAATGTGAAGATTGTTTTGAAAGTTTTTTACGAGTAATAATTGCCAATTATTAGCTCAAACGTTTCGCTTTCGTGTTCTGGCTACGATACAAATGAAGTAACATTTGAAAAATTTTGCAACCAGCACGGGGCTCAAACACGTCACCCCCGCTTACTAGTGTACATATACACAAGCCTATCGAGGGTGACAATGGGGCGATTGTATGATATTATCTATTTAAATTTGATGACAAAATTTCTGATTTGTCAATTATTTTAATACAATATATCAAAATTTTCTCTATAGAGTATTTTCTATTAGTTTTTTGTGTTTTTAAAATATCAATTTGAATAAATTTTCATAACTTTGAAATCGTTTTCATACATTTTTTTGGGAATATTAAATTTAATCATCAGTTTAATAAACTAGTTGAAATAAAAATATGAACGACGTTTACATATTACAATTTTTCTCTATAACTTTACACATTTTCCAATTATTAGTTCTCAGAATCTTAGTTAATTGAAAACGTACACTTTCCACCACGTTTTACCTTTATATAACAAGTATGATATTTAAAATACAATAATAACATATTGAAATTTTAGTAAATGCAACACTCGATTTTAAAATGATCAAACATGTTCGTTGAATAATATTGTTTTAAAATATCAATCAAAGGATATTTTTGCGAAAAAAGAATTAAACCTATAAAAAAAAAGCAAACGTTTTTATTTTTTAATATATATATTTAAAATATTCCTTTTTAACACAAATTACTCGTTGATAGTCAGGTTTAAATTAATGATATGTTCAAGTCTCTAGAAAATGCAGCAAGGAAAATAAATCTAAGGGTGAATATCGAGAAGACTAAGTACTTAACAATATTGAGAAAAACGGGTCCATAAGAGATCGTGTTGGTGGGAAAAATCCACATTTGAAAAGACTTCATTATTTATGTACTTGGGAACCAATAAAGAGATAACCCTGGAGCTCGCAAGTAGACTAAAGAGCGAAAATGCGGCGTTCTTAGCGCTGAAGATTCTATTCAGCTCCAAAATCATGTCGAAGAAAACCAAATTCCGGGTTTATAATGTGACCGTAAAACCTATAGTTTTGTATGCATGTGAAACTTAGAGCCTGACGGAGAAACAAGAAAAGGCAATGCAGGTATTTGAAAGCAAAATACACGGATGAATACTTGGGCCAGTTAAAGAAAACCAAGGATTTCGCATCCGTACTAATGCTGAGCTCCGCGAATAATTTAGCCCCAACATAGTGAATGTCTTAAGGGCAAGGAGACTTAAATGGGTGGGTCATGTTGTAAGGTGCAATGAATCTAGAACTCTCAAGAAGGTGTTTGAAGGAACTCCAGTAGGCCCAAAATGAGATGGGCGGACAACGTAATCAGAGACGTAAAAATTTTGAGTGTGAATGACTAGAGAGAGACTGAGAAGCCTAGAGGCAAGTTGTGTAGTTGGCCATGGATCTGAATAGATCGTAGCGCCAAATTATAATATTAATATAAAATAAATTATTGTAACGTGCGAGTACGTCATTAATGTATGGTCATTTACATATGAATAATGTAACATTCATCAATTTTAGGTACTTAAATGAATAGCCGTTTTATAATTTTTCATTCTCTCACGATTTATATATTTAAAAAGGTTGCGAATTTATTGGTTGACTTATATATCTGAAATAATATCAGGAATATAATATATTTTCATCATAATTATGAAGTAATCAATATAATTAATTACGTACGTAAAATAATGAAAGTCTCAGATTTGTATCATTGAATAATTCCTGATATTAAAATAGAATTTTAACTTATTACAATTATGTATGCATATCGTTACTATTATTTAAATAAAAATAAATATTTTAATGATTTTTTTATTAAGAATAAATTATAACAATAAAATATTAATAAAAAAATTATCAAACGTGATTGAGAAATATTAAAATCAGTACATCAAAATGAAAATCAAACGTGTTAAGACCTGTACTCTGTTAAAACCAAATGCTGCCTTTTCAACGCCTACATACTGATGGTGCTGCTATATGATAACGAATCATGGCTTATTACAAAATTTCAAAATAACCACTTACTGAGCATCGACAATAGATGCTTGCTGCGAATTTTGGCAGTGCGATGGTGTGACTATACGTGAAATGAGGTGATAAAGAACGAGCCGTGCAGCCTCTCATCACATCCAAAGTGAAGATGAGGCGATAGGCTTGATCATGTGCTGATAATGCCTGAAACGCATCTCAAACGGGCATGCCTCTTTTTCAAGTCAACCGAATTCCGTCATCCCGGGAGGTCGCTAAACACTATATACAGTACGAATTCGGTGCACTTATAGAACGCTGGCATGACATGAAAGAATGCAAGAAAACTGGCCAACGACGAAAACTCATGAGGGCAATATGTGGTATCCATATACTCCAGATAAAGGGCGTAACATGGCTAAAGAAAAAGAAAGGAGAATAAGAATACTTTAGCTCTGCCTTTAAAGAAAACATTTGTAAGAAAACTTGTACTGAAGATTTTTTGTATTAAACGATTACTTTGTTATTTATTCATTACGCATACTGTATTTAAAAAATAAGTTATACACGATACTTTATTTGTTATTTTATTAAGAGACGTTTAAGAAAAAAAAGAATTGTGGGATCTTAGATATAAAATAAGGGAATTCTGTATTTGGATTTTTTAAACGTCTGAAAAGTAAAGTTGATCTGTATATAGTCTTCAGAATATCAAGTTTTTCCTGATAGAAAGTTGTATGAGTAATAATTCTCAATTATCTTTTTGATAAACCAAGTTGACAGATGTTCTCGTTTGAAATGCACATAAAGATTTACGTAATTTTTTATAGTTACGAGACTCAAATCTGTGACCCTCAAAGGCAAAAACATAATGTAAAAGCTAGGAAAAATAATTACATACTCGTAATATGCATATTTAATTAAAAGTAGTTATTTTTTTATTCTGAAACCTGTCTTGAAATTTTTTTAAATTGAAAGCAAAAAATTTGTATTAACGTTAATTAATTGTAGCTATAATTTAAGTAAGATTATTACTTACGTAGTTAAAAATATATATATATATTATTGCAATGCATGACCATTTTATATATTCTTGTAATATTTACGCCGTTAAATTTTACCGTAATAGTAAATTTGAGACTTTTTAATTCTTAAAAATGAAGATCAATTCAAAAATGAAATCTGAAAAAATGTGAGAGCTTTTGACAAAACTTTAAAGTTCGAGCTAGCACTTCGTAAAGTTACCTAACATTCATATATTACTATACAGAGTTGCATTGTATTGCTGTATATGTTGCAAATACATGTATGTAGAATGAGGCGCCACTATAAAATGCTTATATATGTGTTAGAGGTACGAGGTAGTTCCTAGCGTTCGTTTGAAACGATGAAATGTTTTGTTTTATCGCTATGCACTTCGCAACGGAGGCGACCCGATGGCAGTGCTAGGAATGTGCAGCTACTGGCGTGCCACGAGCGACGCGGAAATTCACTCCGGCGCGATATAAGATGACGCCTTGCGTGCTGGAATGTTGAGATGCGGTACAAGTGTCGGGTCAAACTTTCATAAACACTGACCTTATTACAAGTCTTAGGAAATTGTTCACGTACTGTATTCAAGAATTTTGGTTTATGATATCTTTTTTCAAAAAATAAGTTTTGCTTGTTTATATTATTGTATCACAATCGACATTTTTTTAATCAATAATAATAACTATAGATGGTCACTTCTCCCTCTCTTTCAAGAGCGTAACGTGGGTTATGGATGACACCTAAGAATACTTATTACATCAGGACTTTCACATTAATCTCTTACTTCGATAACTTACTCGTACAAGTTGCGACGACTTCTGAATAAAATGTACATACTATTTTTTTTCACAAAACTCTTTCGAAACCTTTAAACTTCAGATAAAGAAGAAAAAAATGGGAAACGCAAATAAGATATATTTACATACTCCACGTAATCGACGTGAAAAATATCTCTCATATAAGCTTAATAGCAACCTTTTAACCATCAATACTTTGTTACGGCTACCCATTACACATACAATTTTTTTTCCTGTATTGCTGACTTAGAAAAAATATTATAACATAAATTGGAAAATACATGTACCTGTATACAAATATACAACAACTCCAAATAAATTGATTTTTATTTGTAATGATTAACATTCTTCTTTTCCCGAGTTAGAAAAAAAACTTAACGTGAGAGTTAATGATGATATTATTTGGTAGTGTTTTTTAATATGAATGTTATCTCAGTATATCATTTGTATCTTTTTGGGTTACTTTTGAAAATTTACAGAAATTTACAGCTCTACTAGTTTAAAACTAAATGCCGCCTATTTAATGCTGTTCTATGGTAGCAAACTATGGTACCTTGTGAAGTCTCAAAATAACTGTTTACTGAGGTCCGAAAACATATGCTTGCGGAAAATTCTGAAGGTACGGTAGTATAACTATACGCAAAATGAGGTGATAAAAGAATAGACCGTGCAGACTCTCATTATATCCAAAGTGAAGATGGGACATTGGATATGGCTTGACCAAATACTAAGAATACCTGAATTGTATCTCAACGAGGCATGCCTCTTCTTCAAGCCAACTTTATTACATCGTGCTGGGAGGTGCCTTGGTATAGTACACAGAATATATTAGGCGGAGTTACGAGAGGCCGCATAACATGAGGATGCAAAAAAATAGTGACAAAAACTCGTGAAAGCAACGTGTAGTGTGAATATGATCCAGCTAAGAGGCGTGACATAGTTTAAGAAGAAGTGGAATGAAGGATTATTTATTTAAAAACAACGCTTGCACTGTAACGTAGTATTTCAAAATATATTAATTAATATAAAAATTACATAATGTATCAGTTAATGCTACAGATCAAAACTGCTGAACAATTATTAGTTTTTCATATATTATTTTGACATGTGGCATCTGGAATCTTCATTATAAGAAGATTTAAAAAAAAATCAATTAAACTTAACTGTTTTAAGTTAATATTTTGAACAAAAACTCAAATGAATAATTTTTTAATAACTAGTTGTGGTTAGTTTTGAGATTGATTTCGTAATCGTTTTTACAATAATACAATATGTTATGTCTATCAAAAATTACATCAAATAAATGTACACCGATAATTAAACGTATAAAACTTTTTTTAATTCACTAAATGTAAACAAATATATTGTTTTTTCTTATTTTACGATATTTGATGTTCTTCCACCAATTTTGTATCCATTTAATACATAATTGAAGTAAAACTGGTGGTTTACTATGGAAGTTTTTGGTACGCGCAAAAGGGGTGGCGTTCAAATTTATGCTTATAAACCGTGTCACGTTTTTAACAAAAAACTTTTTGACTGCTGATTTCATGCTGCTGGATTGGTATTTCTTGACTACCACAATTAAAATTTACTCTAAAGTTATTTATAGCAAATCTCTCTGGAAATTATCTTAAGGCTATGTTATTTTTAGTCAGAGGGTTTAAAGCCAAACAACGTTATGTACGAAAGTGCTTTACACAAACTTTACAGTAGAGCCAAAAACCTTTTTTTTTATTTTCTTGGAACTCAACGAATGAGATGTTTATTTAAAACCTAATGTTCAAATGCTACAATTTGTTGTTTGATAAATTAATTTTTGTAAGAAGAACGCTAACAGTTTTTTGATATTCAACAAAGACAACTTTATGTTATTATCGTTATAATTTACAGACGATTTATGAAGAAACTAGAAAATATTTACATACAGTTTTCTGACAATTATGTAGCCAAGAACGTAAAATGACATTCGCACAAATAAAAAATCGCATTTTTGTAGATTGACGTTGTTCGACTTTAAACCCTCGAACATTTGCTGTTAGTAGTATATATATAGATGTACTTAATTTCTATTTTTTAATGACTTAACAGTTTTCTACTGCCGTATTCTTTTCTTTTTCCTCGAAGTAGACGCATGGACATATAAAAGGAAGTAGGTTCTAAAATTCGCGCTGGGAAATGCACCTTGCACTTATTTTTGCATCTCATGCATCCAACATTTAACCAGGGTACTGTTATATTCTTTTTGTATCGAAAAGAAACAATACCATTTTTATATATTGGTAATAAACAAATCCCATATGATATTAAAAGATACATTTTGAGTTGAATTATTCAACAGTAATCATAAAGAAAGAAATTTGTAATTGTCAACTCACAGTATTAGATTTTATCATACATTTTATCATAAATGAAACAATACAATATTCATACATTATATAATTATATATATATATATATATAAATATAAAAAATATTTAAATTTAAAATTTATTATATTATAAAAAAGTGGTTTAACTAAAAGTTTTTCAAGGTTGCTACTGACTTTAATTAAATATTGATAACATACAATCAGAAATAATAAAAAAACTATGTTTTTATATCAATTATAGACATAAATATGCGTTGTAGTTTAATTTGCATGATTTTGATGTCGGAACTCGGTTGAGATGCAATTCAGGCATTCTTAGCAAGTCCAACATATTATCTTTATTTTGGATGTGGTGAGAGGTTGTATGGTTTATTCCATTATCGTCTGATTTTATGCATAGTTATATTACACCCCAAAACTCACCACAAGCAAATGACCGGCGTTTTAAAACTGGTTTCTCCTGGATAAGAGAGGAAAATCTCCAACAAGAAATCTAATTAGAACCCTTGCAAGCCAGATTTTCTGACTACAGTGTTTTCCCGAAAATAAAATTCGCTCTAAAAATAAACCCCATCACGATTTTTATGAATGGTTTTAATATAAGACCTACTCTGAAAATAATACCTAGTAAAAATTCATACGCTAGCATTGTACATGCGGTTACATTCGCAATCAACCAGAACGGAATACGTAAGGCGCAGCTATATTTAGCTTCGAGCGACAAGGCCTACTCTTTTGCACTGATAAGTTTGCAGTACAATTATTTATTTTTTAATGAGAACATAGGAGTTTGTTTTGTCTTTTTGGGGTATTCCCGTAGATATCTAAACCGTAACCGAAAATAAATTCTAGTAGGTCTTAGGTGTTATTAGAATGAAATAGAGTGTATTTTGAGTGTAAAATTAATATTAGACTGTGTCTTATTTTTGAAGAAAAATTATAATTAACTTATCACATTGTTTTCTTTAATTAACTTTGGTTAATACATCATGACATATTCACAATAGAAAATGTTTTATGGTTTTTTTAGGCGTGCTGTTCAAAAAAATATTAGTTCATAATTTATGACCATTCACAAAATCTAGCTTATAACCCATGAACTCACAATAATAACGCTAATCTACCATTGGCGCCAAATAGTCGCATCGATCAATTTTTTAGAGTAGTATAATACAGCATATTGTTATTGTTGCAATACTTCGTCTAATTCAATTGCTGAAGTGTCACGTTTTAACTTATTTGCACACATTAGACATTTTGCATTTCATTTGTTAATTGAAGAATCAGCAGAATAGAATTAACAAAATATAATCTCTTTACTTCTAAATATAAGTACAGGTAGAAGTAATAAAATACCATTGGCAGACAAAACTAAATATTAGCGGTACACGTAGATCGTAAGCTTTTTTGAAATTCTCTCAAAGGTTCATCTCACAGGAATTCTTTTGAATCCTACTTAGCGGCATCATAATGGGTTGTTAATAGCTGGTATAGTCAATAATAAACATATTTTGAACTCATAATGTTGAAATAAATTATAAAACTAAGTTATAATGAATAATATATATCTACTGTGTTTAGGTAAAGGGGACTAACCTTCGCAAAACAAATTTTACAGGAAGCAAACAACCGTGTTTTAATGATTTTTAGTCAAAGTCACAGTAACTTAAACTTGAAGTGCATGATGACCAATAAATTGGTGCTTAATTTTCCTGGTCTGAGTTAAGAAAGTTATACATGAAAAATTATTAAAATTGACGTTTAATGCTTTTTTTCTTTCCATAAAAACTTAGTAGATTGTTTTTTTTTTAAATCTAAAGCTGAATTTCGATAATAATTTGGCATTTTTGGCTAAAATCACTTTTCAAAAAACAGAGAGTTACGCCCTTTTATCTAAGCGGGGTCTATGTATGTATATACAAAATGTAGATAAACATGTATAAAACTTTCGAGAAAATGTGAAAATCTTTAAAATATAATTTTGATGCTGTAAATAGGTTTTTGGTCGAATATTAATGAAACGTTTTATTTGATAACGTATGATTTAAACGATATATAAATCAAAAATATCTCACAAGATTTTGGTAGTATTTGAACAAGCAAACGCTTCGTTTAAGGATTAGAAGTGCTGGAATTCAAGCCATGGATTGTTTATGTTATAATTTACATTTTGATTTAGATTTCGTGTAAACATAGGCAAGGTGAATATTTCAAAGTACAATCTAATTCTCGTCTGAACAATTTATCCAGAACAATGTGAGGATTAAAATAATTCCGATATTACATTATATTATATACAATTTATGCTGATTTCTAATACGCTTTATATGATAATTTATTTGTATAATACATTACCAACATAAGTACTCGTATATAGAACGTTCCTGTTTTTCTATTGATTTAATATGCTGGTTTATGTGACCGAACATACTATAAATACAGATATTCAAAACGAATTTTATTAAAAAACAATGATTGTTTTTAAAACAATTCAAAAATTGTCCCTTATCGAATCAAAATACTTTCGTGCAAATTAGATTTCAAAATTTTGAATATCTCGGAAAATAATCTCTTTCATTGTTTTGTATAATATAAAATAAGCGCATATACGAATATATACTGTGTTTGGGTTGAATATTAAGCATGTCGTTAAGTTTAAATATTTGCTATAAATCATCTAATTTCATTGAAGTCATTTACTTTTTAATTGCTATTTATATTGTATGTTTAAAAATGCGAAATAATACGGAAAAAAAATTGTTTAGGGTTTTTTACTCATAAACATATTAGAGTTATATCGATAAACTTATAATCAAATTACACTCCAAGTTATTATTTTATTTATTGTATAACGGTTATTTATGTTTACAACTGTTTATACGTAAAATTAGCCCAAAGAATCTGAATCAGTAGTTTTAATTTTGTTTTGTACACTTTAAGCTGTTTGGTTTGAATAACTTGAACAAAAAATGAATCGCTTATATTAAAAGTAAATAGTATTTTTTCGGTATTTCTCGTGAATTTAACAAACATTGTATTAAATCAATAATTATATGTATATGAAAACTATAAAAACTATTTGAACTATAAAAATACTTTAAATATATTACTACATCAATATTTTTCTAGATTATAATATAAAAAAAAGCATGTTTTGATATCAAAGTGAATATTTTCTGTTGTTTTGTTTTAAAATTAGAAACCCTAAAAAGAACGCAAAAGCAATTTGCATTTTTTCATGAACCCAAAAGTTTAAAAGGATTTGAAGAAGGTAGATATATATATATATTCTGTTAGGGTTGAAAACGTTGTTCATTGTTTTGAAATAATCACTCATAAATCTCAAGGCAACAATGCTCAACTTAGAATGAAAATGGTCATTTTCATTAGATTAACTGACAAATATAGCCTTAAATATGAATAAACCGTATCAAATTCAATTTGCATGTGACGTACGAGAACTAACATAAAGGGTTTTGCTAAACATATTATATGTTGTACAATACTTTGTAAATATTAAGTAAATTTACTATTTAATTAAAAACAATGTTGACTACTCAATTAATACAAAAAATTAGGTATATATATATATTTTTACTATTTTTCTCAGTTGATGAAATTAGGCGAAATAATTTAAAGTGAAAATGACATAGGCATAATAGTATTTAATTAAACATTTAAGAAACATTCCAAAATTAAGTTTTTTCATTATCCTTTATTTAAATTGAATTGACAAGTATGATTTTCATGAGTTCTAAATAAATAGATATATAAAATATATTTGAATCTGAAAAGCCTAGTTTTAGAAGTTTCTGAATTTTAAAATTATAAATAAATTAATGATAACTTATATTTAGTAATCTTGTTTACTAATGGCAGAGAAATGAAAGTACTAAGTATAAAGATGCTATAACTTATTAAAAAAAAACACCCATCATGAACATTGAAAGTTTCAAACCTAGCATTCGTATGTTTTTATAGATAATAATCTTATTTGTTTTCTTTTAATGGTCGCAATAGGAAGATTGCTTTGTCATTTTTTTATAAATAATAATTGTCAGTTATTATGTATATATATAATAATTTTTAAACCACGTTAAAGTAAAAAAAAAAACACAATGGTTCTTTTTCTTTGAGACTCAAATGTATCCAAAACAAGAAATGATATAAGTAGATAACTTACGAAAAACAATATGAATAGTAAATAATGAAGCAAAAAGTAAAAAAGTATTTTAATTGAATGAACACACAATCAACTAATATTTGAAGATTTTTTTTAAATACTTCTAAAAAAATTTTTTTTTAAGAATTCGAATAAAAATGTTCTTAAACGTTTATTTACTCAGATGTTGAAGATAATGAAATCAAATAAATGTTGAAAAACGTGATGGTTTTTTTAATTATTTATTTTGCTCTTACAATAGTATTAAGTTTTAATTTTTCATTGTATTACGCTCATTTTTCTATTGGGCAGGTTTAGTCTTCCTGTATTTTCAAACCTTCGTATATACTATGCTATATAGATTATTTATCAGATTACGAACTATTTCCAACATAGATATTCAATGTATTAATTTTACTTGTGTAAATAGACATGAGAGAGTCTCCAGATTTAATCAATTGTATTTACGAAATAGAGAGGATCTAAAGTTCAAGTATGTTTGTTTGCTATCCGACTAAATACGTACATCACACATATTGTGAGAATCAAAGATATTATTAACTAAAAACTTTCAGCTGCAAAATTGTTTATAAACGTACTTCGTAAATCAAGTGAATTGTTGGCCTTCAGCTACTGATTTTTCTAATTATTTATGAAAACATAAATTACTTTGAAGTAAGTACTACTTAAATTAATTTACTAAGTACTTATCAATGCACGTTTTTCTTCTCTTCTTAATAAATATTATACTCGTATACAACTAGAGAAAACGTTTTTATTTCTTACAGTTAATAATTATAGGCAAATCTGTACTTATGAATATCAAAGTAATTTTCAAAAATATACTAAGTAAAAATGAGAACTTACTATTGTGGTTTACATTCATTTACATATTATCGAGTATTTATGCGTCAATCAATTACTAAAACATCATTTATTATTTTACAGTGTTGCCGGTATGATGATAAAAAACTATTTTTATTAAAGTGACGTCAAGTATCCAAATATTCCATGTAAATAAGAATGCTTGAACCATGTTCAATAAGTAAATATATTTTTTATACTATTCCAAAAACAAGAGAAAAAATAATAGTGTGATCCACTTTTCAGAGGAAAATGTTTTTTTAGATGTATACAGAAAAAGGTTGCTCATCTCTAGGTAAATAAATAAACTTTAATATACATACGAGTACTTTGAGTCTAAAAATAGTATTAAAAATATATACCAGTAGCAGTGGAGATAATTTGTATTTTTTTTGTTAATGTTGTATACATATGAATATTTATATACATAGATACATAATTTTATAAGCTGAAAATACAATAAAAATGTGTATTTAGAAAACATAGCCCTTTTTGTTTGTATATATACATAATATTCTCAACTGACTATTTACATTTTTCGTTGAAAATATCCTAACAGATAAAATCGATCTTATTTTTTTTATAAAATATTAACTAATCAAAAAAGTATTAATAATCGTATTATTTTTATATTTTGTTATTCACATATTAAACTTATAATACAATATTTTAAAATAAGTGTGAAAAGTTAAATAAATCAACGTATTTTTCTTTTTAAAAAAAATATATATATATATTGAAAAAACAAATCCGTCAAAATTATTTAGAGAATATAAATTTAATCAATTCTACTATACTCAACATTTCGTTACTTATTGCTTCCTATTTTAATTGAAAATTTCAAAATATGTTGGTAACATCCATAGAATATAAATAAACCAAAATCATTATATGAAATTCTCATTGTGGTATGTTATTTTCAAATACAAAATACTTATCTAGGTCACCTTTTGTGTAGGTATTTAATAGGTTATCGATACCTATTTATGGCAATTACGTTGATAACAATCGCGCTAATAGGTACCAATTCAATATTAAAACATAACCAGAGATAGTAATAATTGTTCTTATAATGTTGATAGAGATTACAAGCAGTATAAATAAAAAAACTTATATAATTAAGTAGTGTATTATGAAATATATCAGAAAGGGTCATTGTTTGAGGTGGAAGAATGATTACTAAGTAAAGATAGTCGTCGACTTACGACATATGCAAGTTACAATTGTTCGAATTTATAATTACAACCCGAGATCGGTTGTCTACCTGCGCTAAACGTGGCACTAGCAGTCTATGCACGCTACATATTATATTACTATGCACATGTGCGCATCACTATTGGTGTTGCGGTTATATCTAATAAGCACGTATTTTTCTATATTATAAACAGAAACCAATATTTCCGAAAACAATGAGATGACCCTGGAGCTCGCAAGCAGACTAAA
>JAPMAE010002928.1:0-16192 GCA_036584705.1 Rhyacophila sp. 25_7 | reverse complement strand
ATACATACTTAATCTGATCACCCAAATAATCATTATTCAGTTTAATGTGTTTTGCTAGTAATAAAATATTCAATATCAATTTAATTGAAGTGATATTTTAATTTTACAGAAAAACTACAAAAAAATTTACTAATCTTGTTTTACCAGATGATAGACTGTGCAAAAATCTACTTAACTGCTATTTTAAGTCAACACGATCATTTTTCGACTTATCACCTTCTGCCAGTATACCAACGATATACTCGTTCAGATAATTTACGATAAAGTATCTAATAAATATAGAAATTAAAGTGAAAGGAATTAATATTCTATTTGTTCATATTACAATAGATAAATACGCGATTGCTTTCTTGATTGTTCCAAAGTATTTTTTTTTCGTAAACATCCAAAAGGCAAATTCGCGCGCCAAAACAGAACCGAAAACAAAAGAAAAACGCCGCCGTTCATTGATAAAAAGAATCCGCGACGCGGGCGTAGTAAATTCCATGCGCCTTTATTCGTTACTCGTTATAACTTAACGCCACGATACTTTAGCGGCCGTTACTTTTTCTCTGCATTTAAACAAAGTTGCACCCTCGCGCGCCCACACCCCCGACATCGCGGCGGTGGGCGCCTAACGACCACGTAACTAAGAGCCGAGGAAGAAGAAGTGTTTTCGCTTTTAATTAACCTCACTTAGCCGGCAGTCTGGTGTGGTGAACTTAATAGATTTTTATTCTTTAACGTTTTCTCGTTTCCGCGCGGACTTTTTTTTTTTTTTTTAAAGATTCGAGGCTTTAGTTCAATACGAAGAAAGTCTCACTTTTGTTTTAATCTCAATGAATTATCACTATTTAATATACTTCATGATTCCTTATAACACTTGAATATTTACTATGTATTTCATCATTGATTATGTAATTTACTCATTCATTTAATTTCGTTCTTACAAATCACCTACTATTATATGTTAGTTTAATTGGTACACGTCTCTTTCTTTCTAGTATGCAGAATCCATGTTGGATTTCATAGTTGAAAAAAATTATATGAAGCGTCTAGTTACAAAAAGCGATATTAACGCGTTTTGACGAAATCGAAAAATAAATGCGTTTGCATTCTACGCATAATTTTACACTATATGTGAAAATTTTGTGATCCAAAACTCAATATAAACTCATGAAAAAAATAAAAAAACGAAATGTTCCTACACTGGAATATTCCAAATCTGATTGATTCCACGCGTATTTAAATATTTATTTCACTTTGAAATTTATTACCTAAGAAACGCCGTTATTTTGTTTTATTTTAAACATTAAATACTATGAAAATAAAGAATCTTAACATAGTACAAAATTTGATTTTGAAACATAAAAACATCGTTTGACATCAATATTGAAATGTGTTTATATCGCTTTTTGTAACTAGACGCTTCATATGCACTTTCATTTTCAATTGAAACTGGCAACACAAAATGTTGAGTTAAAAATTAATAAGAATCACTCGCACAATACTCGTTAAAATAAAGTCATCATGATTTATATACTGTCCTGAACAAAAATATAACTATGAATTTGTTGAATAATTACGATATATGACTACTAAACTTACTTAGATACTTACACAACGATTTTTAATATAATCTTCGTATTTTATTGATAAATATATATACATTGTAAATAACTGTATCATCAATTTTTATATCGTATTAATTAGACAAGATTTTGGACACATTTCATGATTTCATAACACTGTAGTCCTATTTCAGATCACATTTTGAAAAATCATTTAAAAGATATAAATCGTACAAAATACAAAAAGTCATAGAATATACAAACATTACAGAAATGCAGTTTTATTATTATATCATAGACGTTGAAAAAGATCAAATAAATACGCATATAAAAAAAATATATGTAATCAATTGTATCCAAAAACCTTCACCATTAAAGATGTCTACTTAAAAAAATACAAAATTGTAATATATTAAATATTATTATACTTCATTCGATTAGGTGATATTGCGGAATACTTTATTTATATATATATATATATTAGTCAAATTAGGTTTAAGGGTCCGGTTCTATAATATTTACTATTTTGAACATTATAAAATCATGTTTTTGTTTGCTCATTTAATTATTTGCTCACGTAATTAAACGACTAATTTCAATCTATTTATGTGATGAATATATAAAATTGAGAAACGATTTTGATGTAGAATTGAATAATACATAGTTATCAGTAAATTGATACGTCATACAATATATGCCAATACAGTTATAAATAGCTTCAAACTAATATAGCGTACATAATATATAGTTGTTTCATTCAGAAAAGGAATTAAAGTAAAATAATTAATATTGAACGTTATAAATGTTTAATGAGTGACTATAATTAATATATTATATATAGTGTTTATTATTTTCTTTCCGGTTTAACTGATATGCCTTTAGTCCGTTCTCGTTATGGCATGTCACTTCCTCTTGAGATACCAAGCTCACCACTTTTAATTTCGCTTGAAGACTACCCCACGCTGGGGGAAGGGGGTAGGTAATGGAATTACTACGCGACTATAAATTTAGCTTCCCTACCTGCCCCCCTAGCCGTTGGTAGTATTTTTACGCGAGACGTGCAATTTTTCGCAATTCTGAAGTAGCGACGACGCAAGGTAAATCAATTGGTTCTTAAATTTGGAGTTTTAATATCAATATGAATGAAAAGGGGACGTTTTGATGCATTGAATGTTGCTAGTAAATAAAAAAAATAATAATATTTTAAATACGTAAATTAATATGTACATCATTTATACATTTACATGCGATTGTTAAAATTAAATACAAATGATACGATAAAAAATAGTCTATAAAGAACACTTAGTAAAGACATTATCTTAGAACAATATTCATCGATACTCGTATGATTAGTTGAAGATGGCGGTGGGTAACTAATACATAAACGGGGCTCGCCTTATCTCAGTGCTATTAGTTTGCGATGTTTCGAGAGAAAAGGGGGAAGAGATTTAAAAAAAATCACATGTGTGTATTTTTAAATCAATCAATTTTACATAACATAATTATATTAATCAGTAGATCGGTGTATAGCGCATCTTATCAGTTGTCTGGGAGTAGCGGATTTAAATCCCGTACGAGTCACAATGTTTCTCAATATTTTTTCACTTGTATTTGTAGCTTTAATAAACAATTCTTTTAACTATATCTGCTCTGAAATGAAACATGTGGATCTTCTCAATGTGAAGATTGTTTTTAAGTCTTTTTAAGAGTAATAATTGTTTAGCTATTACCTCAGCCAATTTGGTCAATGTCCTGGTTTCAAATATGTGCACATTTGCAAATTCCTCATATTGTGAAGGTTCCATGTTCCATTCACCTCAGAGCGGATTTAAAATATGTTATATTTTAATACGTAATAATCCATAAAATAATTAATATCAATAGCTGAAAATTTTACTTGTTTTCGTTAGATAACTAGTTACAATAATATTATTATTTTATTTTTTCCCACCACCTACCCGCCAGTACTGTGGCTTTCTTATTTTAGTTTTCTTATTTTATTTTAACCATTCCCGTTGCGATGCTACATGGGATAGTATCATCATGAACAGTAGTGCTGAAGACATTTCATCAAATTGCTTTTTAGCTAATATTTACTTGCATAAAGTGGTCTGTATACCCGGTGTACTGAATACTCAAATCAGTTTGACCTTTCATACCTAAAACCGAAGGATTTGTTTGGGATTTCGTATGAAATCGCTCCCCAAATAACGTCAAAAATTATTTTAATTTGTCAAGAATCTTGCAAGCCCAAATCAAATATAACAAAAGGCTCGTGTGAACCCTTTTTAGCCCTCTTCGACCACTATATTTTCAAAATGCAAGGTAAAGTCTCGATATGCTTTGGTTCAAACCATGCCGACTAATGAAATGGAGTCACCGATAGAACAGAGGGAGACTGCTTGCACCTACCTCTCCCATGACTGTAGTTGAAGAGCAGCTGCTCGTGAGTTGGTGGACTGATAATTCAAATCCTGGCAAAAACACAATTTTTAACGTATTTTAAGCCACCAAATGCTTCCAATAAGATGGGGTGAAATCAACAAATATCGGCGTCAAAAATTATATTATAATAATCTTCATATTTTTAAGATCAATATGTTCAATGCAGAAGTATAAATGAAAGAAAAAAATAAATAGATACATACACTCGCAAGCATTTTGCTTTATCGTCCTCCAGTACAACTAACATAATCCTATGATTTTGTCGTGAAATATTTATCTTTGACTGTTATAACAGTATATACACTTCAATTTGGTCCTTTTATGTATGTACGTATCTTGTACTTGTACGATCTTTTTATATGTGTTTTATTATAAGTTGTCACAGATTTATAAACGAAATTTTAATATTAAAAAGTGATTTTTGTGTTGAACCAACCAAAAAAAAGTCTTAATTTTTTTTATCGCATTTTGCTTCCGTAAAAAAATTAGACCGTATAATTTTCTCTTTTGTATCTAAATCAGCGGTGGACTGCCAGCTATTTGCTACACAATATTCCGGATAAAGACGGATTTTTGTCTCCGTCCCGGCCCCGGGAGGCCTCTGAATACCACACACGGGATGTATTCGGCGTAATTATGGGACGCCGGCATGACATGGGAAGTAACAAGAAAACTAACCAGCGGCAGGAACTCGTGGAGGCAACATGTGGTGTCCATATGCTCCGGCTAAGGGGCGTGACACAGTTTAAGACGATATATATACGAGTAATAAACAGATCATTCAAAGCAGCGTTTTATTTGATAAATGATGATATAATACGAAATAATAAAAATTGTATAGTATAGTAAAGGGGAGAAATGTGCACGTATGAGTTGTGAAAGGCAACCATTAAAAGCATCGTTCTCAAAAATGTTGTGATACATATTTAAAATATCTGGAGGCAATATACATTAAACGTCGCTATTCATTTTGATTGACTCTATGCAAAAAAAATGTCTGGGTCTTTTTGTCATAAAATCCAAATGAGTGTATTTTACGGGAAATTGAAAAAAATAGAAAAAATGTATTTCAGAATTATAGGAAAACATCTAAAGAGAAAAATACTGTTAGATACTTTTTTTGAGAATAGTATTTTAAATGTTTAGTCAAAGAGCTAAACAATTGATGCAAATTTAACAATAGGCCCGAGCAGGCCTCCCCAAACCCCCTCCAGTCTAACATATATATAGTGGTATTCATTTATCTGTGCGGTTCTGTCAATGTATGTGTGTGTTCATCTATATGCAATTTTAATTTGTTTGTTAGTATATTAGTTATAATTAGTTTTGTGATTGCCTGTAATTTTCAACATGAACGCATACATACTTTGCATGTACAATTTGACAAATACATAGACAGAACCGCACATATAAATGAATAACACTATACTTGTATATATATGTATATACGAGTATCATATATCAACTATCTTTGAATTTGTCGTAGACCAGTATTACACTATAAATGATCTTCGACAAAATCATATATTTTTTAACAGTATACTTTGCGAAAATAACTTTATAAAATATTGTTATTATTTCAATTCAAACACATCACGGCTTTCTATTTAGAATTGACAATAAATAAAATATATGTATATAATATACTGTGAAATATTTAAAACCATCGACGTCAAATATAAGAAATGCAATAAACTTTTTAAATACTGGCTTTTCCGTAATCATTTCAACCGTTATAAATACACATAATAAAAAAAAAACAACGGCATGTTTATTTATTATTTACAACTTGTTAAAAATCATTTCTCGATAAAACGGAAGAAACAAGAGTCCCAGCCATGTTGTAAAATGAAAAGCCTCTCAATGAATTCTAAATGTAAAAGAATTTCCCAACTCAGACGATGCCGCGAGAATAATTAATGTATAAAAAAACTTTTCAGTTAATAAAGACGGCGAGCATCTTTGAAGGGAGCGCAGATTTTCTTTCCCGCGCTTTCTTCGCGCTCAGTGTTCTTATTTTAAAAATCTCGCGGTATTAATTATTTTATTATCGTTATTACGCGCCCAATTGTTGAATGTTTTCCCCCCACAGCTCTACGGCCAATAAATTGGTTAAGTTTGCGACATTGTTTTTTAACTCTCTTTATTCTTCGACGTTATTTATACGGCTGTTGAATCAGATTTTTTTCAGCAAGACATTAAATTTATTTTCATTACTGTTTTTATGAAAATAAAAAGCAATCATATAAATAATAAGTCATATTATTATAATGCTATCATATTATAAATCCTCACAATATGTACATAGCTTAGCATATTTTCATTGAATGGTTTACAAAATTCGTTAATGGTAAATTATTATTTCGTACGTAGATGTTAGTTATATATTTTTATTTTTAATTAAAATGTATAAATCTTTCAATATCTACATACTTTTTCTCTTTTGGTTTGACGATGTTCTTATCTGTGTTTATGAAAAATAATCTGGTAAAATATTATAATTATTTTGCTCTATTTATTTGATCTAATTCTGAGACATCTCTCTTTGAATAGAACATGTAAAACATCTTTGTCTATAAAATATAATTTTACTCCTGAGGTTTCATTCGTTTTTGTGTGTTCTAATCATTTTTATTGTTTAAGTTATTGGGGGAAATTTTCATATTAAACGATTTTTGTTTTTTTTCTTATTTAATCATTTTTAGGTAGTTAATTGCGGATGAAATGAACTTTATTTTTCGGATGAATCGTGTCCAGTTTGATTGTTAAAAAAAACTCTTGTCTATGAAACTGTTATGACAAGATTTATTCATTGCCACACTTCATTAGTGATTCACGGTATAAATGAAATAAAACCATTCTAAATTCGAAACAATTTCAAATTTGCCACAACGATATCGCAGGCCGTCGCGCAATCCTCCCCCGATCTCCACAACACATGCTGTTTCGCGCGCAAGCGAGACGCCACGTCCGTTTGCGTGTGTGCGCGCGTACATGTACCCCCGGACATCGAATACGCGAGGAAAACCATCACGCACCCTCTCCCTCCGATGTACCGGCCCAGAGAGAGACGCCGTTCATCCCCGGCCATACGTGTGGCACACACACACACATACCACCACACGTCGGAAAATCTTAAACATTACACACGGCGGGATGTCGCATACGACGTTTAAGCTTACGACTATCGAAAGATGATCTCGTTACTCGCGTTGTTTCAGGTAAGTGTGTCTCGTTCCTTCGGCGGAGATAGCCTCCGCGAGAGAAATAACCTTTGGCCACTCAACGGACCGCGCAGAGCCAGCGGCGGCGGAAACGCACGAGGCGGGCTCGGGTCGACGTCTAGAGGGAAACAGACATAGCGACGGTTCGCCGTGAGAAAGAGATGCGCTGTGTGCGATCCGCGGGACGGCGAACGGACTTTTGCTCGGACAGACGGTGTAGGACAGCGGTCGTGTGTGGACGATACTATGCCGTTACGAACCGGTGTGCGACCCTTGCGAATTTAGACATCTCCGATACTCGCGTTTCAATACACCCCCGTGGTAGTACGATCCAACTTGTAAATTTTTTACCGAGACGCTCGCACTGTATCGCAACAAATGCACAGTTCTAAATATGCAAATTTATTCGGAAAAGTTATTGGCATAATAATAAATATTTTTTAAAAAAAGTTTGTTTTTATCGGAAAAATATGACATTTGTGGAAAATTTTAAAGTGGACTTATTATTGTGATTCAGAACCTAAACATTTTTTTAAATTTAATTTACAGCTGTAAATTAATTCGCGAATATAATAAATTATTAAAACAAATATTGCAACTGTCAAAAGTGTCAACAAGTTACTACTGTTTTTTTTTCTTAACACTAAAACTTACAAAACTGTATTTTATAAATAATTCATACACAAATTAAATTTAATCATTGCTTTTTTACATAAAATAAAAGAAAATACACAATTCGTCAGATATATAACACAACGATAATGATAACATCTTTTTTCCTTCACCAGTGAGTATCTCTGAAAAGATAAGATAGTAAAATTGACAAAGTGACTTGGTTTACATGTTTATACTGGAATGACCAACAAAACGATATTATAAAATAATTTTAAAAAGTTTTCATTTAATGCTTCGATTACGTTGTGAGTGGGATTTTGACAGCATGTGACGCACAAAGTGTTAGAAATTTTTCTACACATAAATTATTAACAAAATGTTTTGTTGGAAAATTTTAAACAAAACGACGCGAAAAACAGGACACATGATGAGGGCGAAGCGAAGAATTATACCACCATGCAATTTTTCAAGATAAATCATCACAAAGGACTAAAAAAATATCTTACAGTTTTTTTGACAGTTTACCGTAAAAAAATGACAAAAGACCATAATATGGTGAAGTGAATGATCACGTGACTCAAACGAGACTTAATTAATTACTGGACTAAGTGATTTGGTGGACTTTGACGTTTATTTAAACTTTGTGGAAATTTAAGTTTCCACGTGTACGTGGAGCCTTCGGAGTTTCGGCCGGTGTTCTGTTATTTCCACAGGAGCTGAGTGCATTCATCACCCGGTACAAAATGCGAATTAAAATGCCTGCAGTTAGAATAGCGCAAGGTAAAGATACTTTTACAGTTATTAAAAAAAATGCTAGCATTGTTTAATTTAGTTTAAGAAATATTTCAGTAGTACTTTGCTATTGTCTACCCTATAACCGTACACTGAATATTTTCAAATATAATTAATTATTCTTATAAAGTTTTTGTGATGTGTAATACTATTTATTTTACTGCCCGCCACAAATTGCTGTATTTTGATCATAATTCATTAAGTAACAATTAAAAATATTTTTTGAAAACATCTCCCATTCTACTAAACTTGAAAAAAACTTTAATTGTCGTTTTGTGAAAAAAAATATAATTTTAAAGAAGTATTAACAATATCTGCATGAAACGGCGTAACTACACAAATATCCGTCTTATTTTTATAATATTATAACAGTTTTTTTCGCACTAATGCTGCAAATAATTTTTTTCGCGAACGACACGTATTTATCTCAACTTTACTATGACTTTTAAACTATACGTTCAAACATGAATTCAACAATTTTTTAATTTATTATATGACTGAAGATTACTTTATTATTAATCTAGTTTTTTTTAATAATTATTTAACTGATAATTCATATTTATAACATTACTGGAATACGAATTAACGTGTATCAAAGGCATTCATAGTTAACTTTACTATTTCTTCACAATTGATTAAAACGCGAAAAATTTTCCTGCACTAATTGTATGATATATAAAAATATTATTTAACATATATTAATGCTTTTAGCTGTCAATATTTTTTATGGTGAGATAAATCTCCACCAATTAAATTGCCGCCAAATATATGTGACATAAATAGATAATTGTACTGATTACACATAGCAAGAAACAATGAGACTATATCTTAATTTAAATTGATATCATATCATATACCTAAGTTATAAGCAGAAACTGGTTTCCATAATTTTGTCACTGAAATTGACAATCAATCAATATTAGATAAGTGGAATCCTTCACACGTTTCATTTAATTGTAAATATTTCTCATCAGGTAAATCCTAGGAACTTGTGTTGGTAATACCAATATGTATAGACAAAGTTAATTAAACATGAATTAAATTATTTATCTATTTGGATATCTGAGGTGTGTTATCATTTTTATTATTGATGTTATGTATTTCAACAACACTTTTATAATAACGTCAGCACAATTACTCGTATATATATAATAATAAAAAATCATATACAGCATGACCCAAGCTATACAACAGTATTATAATTTACATTATAATTTTTTTTTATATTATAAATACATATATACTAAAAACAGCAATAATATTGATTTTTGTGGCGTGAAAAATATTAATGGTGTATCGAATCCGCTAACGATCGGTTATTAAGTTTTAATACTAATTATCATATAGATATACATAACGGATTTATTTTATTATTTTATATATGCTAACCGTCCTCATATAGAAATAAGTACGTATTTTTTAATCAATGATCCACGTCAAGTAATTCTCGTAGTTTATTTACTTCGAACATGTCGAATATTCAGATCATGGCATGAAATTAATTGGCTAACAAATCGGTCGAGCCATCTATGTTATTAGAACTATTTTATCGAATAAATAATGTTATTATAACTGTTATAATTATTTAGTATAAATAATTTAGCATTCTCTCAATATTTAATGTAAATTCATCAAACTAAAACAATAGCGTTATTTTGTACTATTTTCGGTTACCGCTCTAAGACGGAATCAACTAAACCAAAATATTTTGAGTTAATGCCCTTTCTATGATGACTAGCTACGACAAATGAAATTATGACTGCTATGAAATCGAACCCGCGACATTTGAAGTCAGATAACATATCCACTGAGTCATAATGGACAAAGTAACATATGGTAATTTAATTCGATAATTTATTAAACATAACTTTATTTTAATATATGATTTTACTGCTCACAACCTGTGTAATTATTTTATAAAACCTTTAATATAGTTTGCAATAAACATTTTGATCTCCTGAAAAATATGGTATTGTGTCACCAAATTAAAATATAGATATAGTTTTACATACCTTCTTATTATTAGTTTTCTTCAAATAATTCAGGTTTGATAAATAATTTTACAAAATCTCTTAACTCTTCAAAAATATTCAATTAATAATTTAATTCAAACAATATATCAAATTATTTATAAATAATATTGCATGCAAGTATAACTGCACGTAATAATTATCGTCTGTAATTTATTCTAGATGCATATTACATAACTAGATTTATTCACTAAGAGAAGGTAATACACAAATATCTTATGATTTAAATCAGTGCTGCACAACCAGCCTACCGCTGCATACAGTTGTGCTGCCCGGTGATGTTAGGTGAAAACTCTCCGTGTAACTTGCCAATAATATACAAAACTTACTTAACCTTTTCTGTGCCAAACATAACATCACAACCCAGCACGCAAATTTTAAGCAAAAATAGAACATTACTATTTCCACGTATATCGAATGTTTCTTTTCCTGACTTTGTGTTTAATGATCGCCTATTTATTTTCTACCTCATCATCGAATGCAGAGAATAAATAACATGCAATAGACGTCATAATAGATATACGTAAGAAAAAACCAAACTGTTCGGTGTCAATAAGCTCAAACAGTCATTAAAACTATAGATATATGTTTTTAACCTATTCTGTGCCAGACATAATGTTACAACCCAGCAAGCCATGATTTTTTTGCAAAAATAGGACCTTAGTATTTCTTTTAAAAATATATCGAATGTTTCTTTGTCATGAATTTATTTTTAATGATCATATTATAGTCATATCTCTTCATTTTCATATTTAAAATAATCAAAAATATTCAAATTTCTCTAGCAAACTATATTTTACGTTATGCGAGTTAACGCGCTTCTGCCACTTAATTGGTTAATTCTCTGGATGAAGCAGAGTTAAATTACTATTATTCGTCTAGGATTTCTTAAGTAATAGCTTTAATTCTAATCCATTTATGGTAATACTTTTTAAATAAGTTGTTGTGTGTTTTGGTTTGCATTGTACTGTGGAGTTTTTGCCAAAATTTTGGTGTGATTAAAACATTTATTTTACGATTATCTTAAAACAAGGTAAATATTTGTGAAAGTAAATTTCACAAAGCGCGTTCTTATTATGTATTAAGACAGAAGTATGTCTTTTTATTAATATACATGTTTACCAAAGCGACAAGTTTTTATAAATAAATGGACGTAATCTTTTAACCTCTTTCTGTACATCATGAAACAGTTAGAATGTCATAAATCATGGCGCATCAGACGTGCAAAAAATGTATTCGTAAAAAATACCACAGAGATGCATTAACTATGAATAGACTTGGAATTGAAATTGCTTAATAAAAATGTATATTATATTTGTTTAAGGAGCGTGGGCGGGTTTTAACAATATAATAAATCGCCGAAATTTTGGTCACTCGATTCTCACGATTTGGGCATGCCGGGCCCAAATCCTGTCACAAGTCGAGATTATATTAATGACTGAGATGGAAAAAAGCGTCACTTTTTAGTCCGTCTTTTGACGGTGTATTTGTCAAGTCTGTCGGACACATCTCCGCGGTACATATTACCTCGGTATATTATATTATGTCCCATACAATGAGAACGATTTGCAAACAGACGTGGATGAATCGCACCGTGTTTTTATTTGAACAGATGGACCGAATAGTGGACTAAATTTATGATTACATACTTCATAATATGACAGTGCAAATCGTTTAACGTGAAATAATTTCCCGTTCCTGAGAAGAAGTACAATATAATTTCATTGTCAAATAAATTGTATCGTTTGTCGCAATATAACAACCCACCTCTCCAGGAGTGAGTTTTTTATTACGGTTGCACAATTGGGTAAAAGTTTATTCATTAACCTAGCTTTAAATTTTTAATTTTATTTAATGTATGCGATACTATTGTAGTATAATATTTATTTGATGTACACATTATATATACGAGTATACTATTGATTAGTGCTTGATATATAAGTGAATTTTGAGCGGACGTATATGCGCGTCCATACTCCTAGACAGGTTAATTTGTATGTGCTGGATAACTATTTGAGAAATCAATATTTTTTCTTCATCACAAAATACAGAAATATCTTACTAGCAGTTATGCTAACATAAAGAGCAATGACTATGTTCTTGAAATCGTCTCAAATATCGATATTTTTCTTTTAAGTGAGGCGAGTTTCTGTATATTTTTTATAAATTATTTTTAGACATAATTTATTACGCTCATTTAATAAACTTTCTCATTTATGTTTGTTTTCTGATTTTTATTAATATTTATTTATTGTTAAATAGTGTTATTTTATAAAATACGAGTATCATAAAAGTGTTAAGTATCTTATTTGTACAAATGAAACCCTTTAATATAACATAACAAAAATATCAAAACATAATAACAAAGTGTTCACGACTATCTTACCGAATATTGGAAAAAGTGAACGAATGTTCCATAAAAAATGCGTATTTGCACATGTTCTAAAAGATTTCTTTGTTATTTGATAACAGCTGATAATAAATACTTACATATATATATTCCTACAAACGTTAAATTTCATACTTTTCTATGAAAAAAAAACATTTAGAAAAACGGTAAAATACTCGTATTTATATAATTTATAATTACCGGTACTTTTACGAAACTACAATCAACCAAGCAAATTATTAATAAATTGTTTTTTTGGTAGTAATAAATAATTTCATCACATAAGTGCCATTATATATATTGTGTTATGTGAGGCGATAAATAATATTGACCTTTCAAAATAAAAAAGAAACAATTTATTTTTTCCGACGGGCTTATATTAGTTTTTCTTTTATGGTCCGGTAATAATAATTGGTTTATTTATTTCATATCAAATTTGAATTATTGTCTATGGGAAGTTTGTTTCTATTAAATGGAAACCGATAAAATATTTTGACATTTTATTTTGAATTAATGTGATTTATATGATTGCTATAAATCTTTTATAATATATTTGCAAAGACAATAGATTTTTCTACCAATGTCATATTGTCGTTTTGGCGATTTTTACAAAAAAAGATCGTATATTTCTCAATGTCTTGATTTATTAACGATCTTTCAACGTTTTCGTACAAACTGTATCGTATCAAATTTCAATGTGAATACGATACTACATATTTGTAATCAACTTAAGTGTTTTCAATACTTATATATTATAATTCGCTCTAATATTATTATTTTTTCAAACAAATAAGTTTCATTCACTGTCGACCTAGTCCATTCCGATGAAAAGTCGCTATATTGGTATAATAACACAACTATAAACACTCATATCCACAAATCGAAACACTCTTATGATGTTTTAACTGACTTTAAACATATTTTGATCACAAACTAAACCATTCCTGTTATTTGATTATTTTTTTTTGGAAATTGATCTAAGTATAAAACTATGGTATTATTGAAACATTTTAATCAATCAAACTATCATATCCACAAATAGATAAACAAGTGTTATTTGTTGTAAAAATAATATACATAATATTTTTGAAAAGATGACTGTATCTTAACCTATCCAAGAGTATGGATCGCATATCTGCTTTCCAATTTCAAAACAACATATTTTACACATAATGTTTAGGACGACCAAATTGGTCGGGGAATTATCGATAAGATTATATAGGAATAATGGCGGTTAACGTAACATAAAAACAATATCAAAACCGGTATGCGCATTTACCAATTTCATTACCAAGTAAGTAAGTGTTTGTTATTAGGTTATAATTCTTTTTCTTAACTTACTAAGTTTTGAAGTTGTTTTCGAGGAAAGTATTGACACTTGCTAGGTTTATAAGAATTAATTTCACCCATATAGACTTTGATTTCATATAAAATATCGACATTAAAATGTACATTATAACCTAGTAATATAGAATGTGCATTAAAACGAAGTTTCAAAAATTTGTCAGTTACCAGGTTTTAAAAAATGGTCAGCCAATATGCGTCCGCTCAAAATTCGCTTTGAAGAAGTATGGACGTATATATACGTCAAGCACCAAACAATAAAATACTCGTATATATTATTTATTTATCAAATAAACACTATAAAACAATAGTATTGCAGGCATTTAATAAAATTCAAAATTTAAAACTATATTAATAAAAAAAAAACTTGCACTCGATTGTGTAACCGTAATTTAAAAAACTCACCCTGGATAGGTTAAGATTGTAGCTTCTACGAATAGCAAGCAATAGTGTTTTGTAAATTACATAGAAACTGGACCTTTCATCTAATAATTTCTTACACAGCTATGCCAAAAAGTACTGTTGAGAATAAAATTTTGATAATTATTACAGATATTATATCTTTTTGGAGCTCTGTGTATTGGTTAGCAATGCTCGGCATAAAAAAATATGCATACAATCATAACACATATCAATCAAAAAAGTTTTACAATATTATTCTTCTTGAACAAGCATTGTTAAAAATAATATCATTAATGCAAAATCGTATTCCATTTGCTTATATTTCAACCATTCTAGTATTCTTTTTGTTTCGGTATTACAGTTTTTCTAATGAAACTACTTATAATAGTATGTCATTTTACTTTATTAAAAGTGTACTCAAAATTATTGCGTAATCTTTCATAATTAATTTTACGCAGACATTGATGTTGAAATTTTAATTGTTTTTTTATACAAGAAGATGCCTAAATATTAATGAAATTCGAAAGAGTGTCTTTTAAATTACATCGTTTGTTTTTACTGGCCATTCAAATGAAAAAATAAAAATACTAATTAGGGAAACTGTATTTTCATCAAGAAATATCGAATATCAGAATATTGAGAGTCATATACTAATGATTATGTGAAATTATAATTTGAACATTATGGATTTCAATTAACAACCAAATAAGCTGTAGTTTGTATTCATCATATAGACCCATTCCTGACAGAAGATCGCAACCGTAAAAATCTCATTTTACGGAAAGAGGTTTTTATCTAAGATTCTAGGGTTGTTTTAATAAATTAATTAAAAAGTTGTTTATATTGTTTTGCAACACTTGATATAGTGCGGACCGTGCGGATATCTATTTTAAACGGATTCGATATAAAATTGGAAATCGTCCTATTGCCGCTTACGATCTTCTGCCGGGAATGGGTCAATAAAACAGTATACGAATTGCTATTATTTCATTCATAACAAATATTCCAATATTCAAAGGTGTTTTTTTCAATTCAGGACAGGATTTAAGAATTTCATAAAAGACTGCTTATTAATATATCAAAGAAATAATAAATCGTCCAAGAATGAGATGGGCTGCGAACGTTATTAAAAATGCAAACATATTGAGTGTAAATGACTGGAGAGAGAGAGAAAGCTAGAGACAGAGAAACCTGCAGGGAGGGTTTTTCAGTCGGTCATGAGCCTGAATGGATTTGTAAAATTATAAATTATTATATAATATCTGCGTAGTGAATAACCAATTAAAACTAAAAATACGGGTAACAATACTTGTTATTATTATTTTTAACGTATTTTATATATCAAACCTGTTTAGGTAAAAGGGCGTAACCCTCAGTTTTTTGAAAAGTGCTTTTATTTGA
>JAPMAE010002923.1:0-16205 GCA_036584705.1 Rhyacophila sp. 25_7 | reverse complement strand
CATCGGTCAAATTCAGCCTGATTTATGCCCCAGAATCATGGAAAATTGGACATTTCCGATGCGCGCCATCCAGAGAAGCCGTGGCGGACATTTGAACGATGTTATTTTCCATACATAATGCAATAGATAGGCCTTTCAAACGAATTAAAAAAAAATCGATGATATCTCACACACACTTTGTTTTATTTACATTTAAAGATAGAAAGCGCTGCATGAAAGACCTTTACAAATACATACGTGTACTGTATAGAGCGATAATTTATTTAATATTTAATTCACTTATTAAACACACACTGCTACAAACTTTTGCTTAAACACCAAGACTGATTGTTAAGCCATGCATTATGAGCCCGAATTATAAACCTATTAACCTTTCATATATTTTTTTCTTTTGATTATATTTAAAATGGACGTAGACTCGCTTACGAGAAGATGAGTTTAAAAATTTACAGTTTTGTGAAAATTGTGCGTTTCCGGAATATTACTTTTACTAATTTTACCATTATTTTTAAAATTAATGCTGAAATGCATTTTGTATTCGTCTTTTAGACATCAGCTGCTACAATAGTTGAAGTTATTTGAAAAGATAAAACTATCCCTACCCCATAGATGTATGTTGTTTTAGTAATAGTTATACCATATGCTAATATATTTTAATCTTCATATAGTGAACACCAAAATGCTCTATTTTAAAGGAAACAATATAATGAAATTAATAATCATTTTCAACTTTGAAATAGTGTAAATAAAAATAACATACTGTTGATATATGAAATTGGTTAGTCATATATAATCACTAATTCAGCACACGTAGTTATTAAAATTAATTGAAGTGGCGTACATTATTCAGAAACACGATCAATTAAATTTAACTATCAAAAATAAAGAATGTCAATGTGTCATTACTTTAGTGTAACTATTAAGGTGAATAATACACGTTAATGACTATTACCTGTGCATGATACGACTGCATTAAAAACCCCAGTTACTAATGTTGCGCCACTGGAGCTTTCACCGAGACTTAAGAAAAAATCGTTGAATATAAATCCAAAGGATGGTATCGGCGCTGTAGTTACCAACTGGAACAAAGACAAATTTTATTGTAAGTATAGTTTTTTTTAATTATTCACTATCGCAACACATATATGCCTCAGTTCTACATTGAAATTTCAAAAAGTCAGATCAATGAATACTTAGCAAATGCGGGATTAATGATTTAGTGTGACGCAACTTTAAATTTACTTATTTATAAAAGATATCTATAATTAATATATTTATATTAACAGCGGCGTAGTTACTAATTTTAGGCCCTCGTACAAAAACTACAGAAGCTTGCATTACATATATTTGCACTAAAAAAATTAAATATGTCTAAAACATGTAGTAAATTTTTACGGATTGATCAATTTTCATTTCTAAAAATCATGAGTTAAAACGGGCTTAGACATCATGCTTTGCATGACTTTGCCATATGATTAATATGCCACTGGATGTTAGCATTCTAGTGTTAAAAATAAAAAAAACTGATGTGAAACTAAGAATGAAAATGGTTGAAAAATAGATTGATTATTTCCATTATCCGCATAAAATACAATAAAATTAAGACGTAGAGTAGATCGTAGTTTAATTCGTTTAACCATATCCGCTCTAAAACAATGCATATGGATCTCCACAATGTGACGAATGTTTCGACAGTTTTTTTACGAGTAATTTATCAGTTAATAGCCCAACCAATTTGGTCCATGTTCTGGTTTCAAATGCATATGAAAAAAAAATGTGCAACTTTAGCCAGCTATGGGATTCGAACCCTAGATCCTCCGCTAGTGAATCAGATGCTCTATGCACTCACTTATAGCGTCAAAAAATAAGACCATTTAATATTTCCTTCGATCTGCGATATTTATACTAATTTGTGGTTCAAATACAAAAATATTATTGTCTTTGTAGTTTCACTAAACGAACAAATACACTTCCAACGAAAAAATATTCTTTATACCGGTACTTATTTTATAAAATATATTGTGGATATATTTGCTTTACATATTTATCTATTAAAGTAATTTTCAAAATATTTCTTTCCTAATTTCGCGACGTTGTCGTTTCAGTAGACATACTAAATACGGTTTAACGGTTTTATCTTCCATTGTACGCCCTGGATCAATTTTTAATTTTCTAAGTATTTTTTTCATGCTATCGGTTTTAAGATAATTCTTGGGGTGAAAAATTTCTATGCCAAATGAGACTGCGCTTTTAAGAAATAACAGTTGTTCAGGAATATAATTTAAAAATATAAACAAATAATATGTCGCCCTCGTAGGTGAGTGGCTAGTGCATCCGACTTAGAAGCCAACAGTCGCGAGTTAAAATCTCGCAGTTGGCGAACATTGCACATGTTTTTCATTTGCATTTGAAACCAGGACACGGACCAAATTGGTTGAAATTCAAACAATTATTACTCTTAAAAAATCTTTTGGAGCAATTTTCACATTGTCGAGATCCATATGCTCCGTTTTGGATCAAATATGGTTAAAAGAAGAAATATTTTTTTTTAAGAAAAGATTTTTCTTCAAAATGTACCGTGAAAATATTGGATGCTTTTGTTTCAATATTTTTTAAAAAACTCGAATCAATATTAGTAAATGCTTAATAAGATATATATAATACATATTTTATTTTCTACTGTAAAAAAAATACTATTTAGTGCTATAAAATATAAGAATATTCAATAAGATTAGTTGCCAAATATAATATAATAAGCTTTGATTTCGTTTATTTACATTTTTTTAAATGACAAAAACCACTAACGTCATTATGTTTTTAATTCCTAATATATATAGTTATTATTATTATTTTTACAGCATTTTCTTTTGATACAATATTTTTTACATGACTAATACATTTTTATTTATGAAAAGTTATTATTTATTTTCTTAATACATATAAGACACATAATAAAATATAAATAAGTAAATGCACCTGTATAAGTATTCAACTGCTAAGTGAAATATAAAAACACATGAAAATTGATAAATAACATAATGTATTTACATGGATATTCAAAATTATGTTTATCAGTATATGTAAATTATTTTGTTAAATAAACCTTTAATAATAATATTAATTGTAAGTTTTTCTCTTTTAAGTGTTTTGATTTGTGGAGCCGTTATTTTAAATCAAAATTACAGCTTTATCAAAAACAAAAAACGTCATTATAAGATGCGTTGTACAATTTTGCCTAATTTTTGTATTTTGCAAAGTTTTTGTACATCAATTATTAGTATAGAGTTATTATGTACGGTACGGTAGTTTTCTAGTGTACAGTATCAATACGGTTATTTTTTTTTTAAATATGCCCCAGCATAAACAAATATATAATACTTACAAAATTTATTGCAAATCCTAGGCACACCATATACCCCCAGCCTCCCTCAGGAGCCATAAGTTCAACGTCATCCTGTTCATCGCCATGTTTACCGTTTCCATTTTTGTCTACTTTCAACATAACTGGCGAAGGTGGTCTGTAATTTTCACAAAATAAAGTGGTATCACTGGCAAGAGAACAAGACGAACTATTAATGGATGTCAACTAACTGGAAACAATTAAAGAGTAATGGAAAATAGATACACTGATGAAAATATTTATGCAGTGCCGCAGATGACCTTTTTTGTCCTATTGATGCCCTACTAAGAACTTTCATTATTCATAATCATAATATTTGGGTAATATAACTACTGTACGTTTCATTTTTTAATTTTTATAATGTATTTTCTTAAAAATCTGAGGATTATGGATTCAAGCCTCGTTATTGAGACATATTGTGAAGGTCTTATATGTATTTATGGATTAAATTGATTTAGCTAACTATTGATAATTATTTACTCTGTCTAAAATCTGTCAGTGAAATGTCCACAATGTAAAGATCCATATGCTCCGTTGATTAAAATAATAATAATAAAGTTTGTCATTTTTATATTATCTTTTCAATTATTTTGATCATGCTTTTCAAGGTGACTCATAAACAAATTTCGTATGAGTATTACAATTTACCTAGATTTATAAAATCGGTTTGTTTTTTTATAGAAACTATTAAACATATGAATTTTTCTGAATTAGTTTTTGATAGATGTACGAGTTTATTTTTTTAACAAAATGGCGTCCTTAGTAACAGTCTGCCGTTGAATACTAGTTACATCGCCAAGTAAGCCCCATGAATGCAATTAAATTTTAAAATATCAGTAAAATTAATTATGACAATAATTTTCATATATGTAGTATGAGACATTAATCGAAATAAATCATTATTTTAAAATAAAAAAGCAGCGCGTATATCATCCCTTACATGTGTGGGATGATAAAACACGCATAAAGTACATATTACGCTCTGGGCCACTTATAGGTATTAAAAATATAGTCGTATCAACGATAATATAACTATAACTTACAAGGCATATATTTAATTTTCATATTCATTTGTGATGGGGTATATTGTATGCGTATTAAGTAAAATTGCAGATATTTAATGTATGCAATATTTTAATTATCGTTTTACTGCTCCCGATGACTTAGTGGACATATTGTCTGGTCTAGTGTCAAATAGCTGACAACAATCTCTCTCAAATAATATTTGATCGTTTGTATTTGTAGCCAGGAAATGATTCCATGACAGTTGAGCTAATAATTAAACACCATAACTATTACTCTAAATAATATTTAAATTAATCTTCACATTGTAGAGATCACATATGTTTCATCTAATAGCGAAAATGTTTGTTTAAGTAATTATGATTTAAATTGAAGTTTTTACTGTTTGAACTGGAATATTTTAGTTCATCAAAAAATAAATATAATATTATTCACACGTACAACAGCTGAAGTAGTAACACAATCGCGCCCCCATCCTGTGTACTTCCATTGCTATTCTGGTTGTACCAGGATGAGATTTCTTCATTTTGTAAAATATAACACTTGGAAAACACCATTGTTCAAAATTTTAATGGAATTATATGTTCATTAACTGATTCTGAATCAAAAGAATGACACTTCAAATGCCGCTTAAATTAAGAAAAACTCCCATATTGCGTTTTGCCGGATTAATTCACTGCGTTATACATGTGTAACTGAATTTTCTATACAACTATTCACTGTGAATTCTCAATCAGCTATGAAATCAAAATACATCCGACTATTCAAATTCTAATACTCTATTATGAGGATAATTTTTTGTAAAAAGTTTTTCATTTATTTGCATAACTTTTTTATGTGATTATAAAAATTCTTTCTGCAGTCAAAGTCTTTATATTACAATAAGAAATACATTGCATGAAATGTTGGTCAATTATCTTATATCAAGATAATGTTCATAATATTTTCAAAAAATTCTTTCAAATATTATAAGTCGCTGTCTGTGTTTTTTATTCTTTTTTTTAAATTTAATAATCTCTCCGCTCCAAAACGGAATACAGTATATAGAACTTTACAATATGAAGATTGTCCTGACACATTTTTACGACTAATGTCGCTCTCGGTTGTTCTATGGACATATTGACTGGTCGTGAGTTTGAGGGTTGGTGGTTTAATCTCATTACTGGTCACATATTTTTTCAAATATGCCTGGCTATAAACACAAAATATTGAAGACAATAATTTGCGACTATTACTCGAAAAGTCAACATATAATATTTCAGTCGGCAATCTTGTAAAAAACGAAACCGGTCTTTTATTATTCAAATATATTTTCTGAAAATAAGTATTGAAGCATTGTTATTATTTCAATTAATAGCATTTCACCAAAGATTGAGAGTGTATAAAACTAAACACTACTCGTGAAAAACAACTGTTAAGATATCTTCACACTATGAAGATTCTATAACCTCCATCTCGGAAATGATGTGGAATAAATACTCAATATTTTATTATCAGCTCAACCAATTTTATTTTTAAATGCACATAAAAAGACTCGAGCAATTTTTAACCGCTAAAGGATTGAAACTTGTGACCTTTGTTTTGTCAATTTAGAGAGCTAAAACAACTTATATATGGATGTGAAATATTGGAGCTTGACGTGAAAAATATAAAAGCCATGCAAAAAATACTTGAGACAGTTTAATAAAACTAAGGATCCCTACTAACGCTGTGCACCTTGAACGATTTACTAATACATAGTTAACTTATTGAGGACCAGGTGATTTCGGTATACGGTCATGAATTTAGAACTCTCAAAAATGTTCTTGAAAAAACTCAATTAGGCATTTATATGCAAAAATGTGGACGAGTGTAAAAGAAGAGCTTGAGATAGAAAGTCTTGGAGGGTGAATATTAAGTCAGTCATGGATCAGAATAGATTGTAGTAGCAAATCAACAAAACCATTTTTCTCATTAACCCTTATCATTCGAAGCCATTTAAATAGTAAACAATAGAAATGATCGTAATAGAAAAATCGTTGTTGAAAGTCTTATCTATAACATTGACCCAATGCAAGGTAAAATATTTGTAGGTAAACCTATAGAATTTTATAAAATCAGTGTTAGATTTCGTACTTGTAAGTGGTGCGCTCAGTGCACCATCCGAGTTATATCAACAAGGCTGTGGTGAGCCTGACTCACATAACGAGCGGTAAGGGTTCAAATAAATTGTATAAATTTACTGTAGATAATTTCAATATTGGATTGAAATATTATTTGCTAATATCGAACTCTAGGCCAAAATCAAAACGGCACGTGAAAAATCATATGAATTCAATATACAGTAATTTAGCATCAGCCCTGAGGTTTAAAGCAACAATGCTCGTTTCAAACCACATGAGAGGATCGAAATTTTGTGACTCATACTCCCTTCTAGCCCTCCGTATACATTAAGCTACTCACAGTTCTTCAACTTTCCTTCTTTTAAATTAATATGATTTAGGGTGGGGAGAAATGTCTCGAAAGCAGTGTTAACTGTCAATGAGGGAGTGGTGTTTTTCCGTCAGACTACCTCTTTGTTAAGTCAAGATCACATACAATTTTCGTCGTATCGAATACGTTCTATATACGAGTACATAATAGAAATTACGTTTGATTTGTTAGTTAGTTATTCTGTTTTTCATTATTAGATTGTTGCTTGGAGAGTATTTCGAGTTTTATTGTTGAGTTCTTTCTCTAAAGTTAATATTGAATAAAATATATTAAGTTTCACTTGATAAAATAAGTTTACAGTTTATAAAAGTGTATTAACTGCTATTATATTATTAATTATTGTACTATTGGTACAAACTTTAAAGAAAGTTAGGAACGAGTGCATAGTATGAAACGATCACAAAATAAATCTACGCGTATAGTTAAAGAAGTATAAACAATACTAGATATATTAAGCTGATTTATTTTTCCCATCATACTTCATTAAATCAATTACATCATGCACGCCACTGCTTCTTATCACTAATTACGTATATTTTACAGACGAATAATTTATGATTACCTATCATAAGTGCATTTTTAAATAGGCAGATGTAACATTTACACGGTTTAAGATGAAAAATTCGTTTGGTACAGTATCTCTATTAATTGACCAGCAAACATAATTTTTATGTAACTTTTTTGTTTTCATTTCAAATTAAAATGATGTAAAATCGAAAATATATACCCACATACAAATATATCTTAAAATCTTTAGAAAAAATATATACTACACATTACACACATATATATTTCTAGTTTTTTTTATAAACATTTGCCAAATTTGTACGTATATTATCGAATACTTAGATAAATAATTGATTAAGCGGAAATATGTTTTTTTTTACAAAACACCGTAAAAAAACAGCAACATCAAAGAATATTGTTTTCTATAATGTATAGATAGAATAGGTTGTTAAAGTTTGTATTGGAGTATATTTCATATTAAATTTGAATAGTTCAGTTATCAATAGACATTCATTAAAAGATATTTGAACGTAATCTACTTTCGAAAGAGTTTATTATTAATACGTATATAGTGGAAGGTTCGGTTACAAAACTATACCTGTATGAAAAAACAAAGATTTTAAAGAAAATATATCTTGGATAGCATACAACATTTTGAGTTAAGAACAAATTACTATAAAATATATGTCAAATAAGAATTGTGCTACTCAAGAATAAAAAGTGTTGTATTAAGTATTTCGACAAAATCTTCTAAAATGTGTGTTTTATTTAAAATTTAGTGAATTAAAAATTAAAGAAACAGATGAAACTCTCATATAACCTTATTAAGCCGAGTATTAAAACTAAAAAAAATAGCTGAAGCAGTTTCATTGGACAAATTTTAAATGGTACAGTAATCGGATGAACTTTAATCATATGATGTATTCATAAAATGAGAGTCCAATTCCAAACAATAATACTTATCTCGTTTGTAAGACATGTTGAAATAATGTTTGTTTATATTTTTGTTTTATTACAGACATTTCTTTTAAGTCGAAACTATGAATTTTTATTATTAAATACCATGGCACTATTATAAATGGCTATTTTTTTATGAAAACAAAAGGAATTAGGAAAAATTGTGCAAATGTTTATGGCAACAATTTATTGTTTTGATTTTCGCGCAATCTGGATTACATATTTTTTTATGGAGCGAATTAAATGCGTGACTTGACCTTTGTTACCTATGATGAAGATTTTTAATATCAGTTTAATATAAGATTTTAAATATGGTTTATCATAATGTTGCCCTATTTTTATTCATCGTACGTATTTAATTGTCAATTATCATTAATCTGTCGAAACAACGCATGATATGATTGTTCGAGACCAATTATTTCGTTAAAGAAAATTTAAGTTTAATACGTCAGAAAATATATTTATAACCCATGTAGTATTGAAACACAATCTAGGCACTGGTTTTTGGTTCGGTTTTACGTCTACATTTAGACTTATCGAGTATAATTAGCCTTTTCTTTAAATATTTGTTGATATGCCAAATGATATTAACTTCTCTACAAAACATGATTTTACACATAATTACAAACAAGAATAATTATTTCCACAAAATGAGAACGTGTCAGAACACGTCGTAATAATGCCCATTTACAAAAAAAAATATTACGCATTTTCAATTGCAATATTTTCATTTTGTATATTTTACTATAGTATATTAAGCATGTATTGAAAAATAATTTTAATTCCTTTATGCGTAATATATTTTCTTGCGTCTCTATCAAATTACCTTTTGCATTTGATAGAAAGATGCTTGCTAGATCATCGTCAATTAAACATAATTTATTATTTGAATGATTCCATTTTCAAATTTTCAATGACAGTTTATAACTGTTCTTTTGTTTTCTGGAAAGCGATGTTCATTTGTGTAACTGTATGTGTTCGATTTAAATCGAATCGCGTGCGATGAATATAATCTATATACGTACAAAGATGCTCGCTCCGGTACTCGTTATACCCGTCCACCCCAGCTTCTCCATTTCAAACAATATACACTAATATATTAATTGATAACAGTAAGTTGCTTTTATTTTATCCGTATATCTCAGTAAGAGAAAAATATTTTAGAATATTGAACACGTATCTTTATAGCGTTCCTTTCCCGTAAATCAGAGCTCGACAAACTATGGCTTGCGGGCTAAATCCGGCCCACCATCTGTTTTTAATCCCGCGGGTTAATTTTTGTTAATTGTTTTTTTATATGAAAAAATAAATCAAATTACGCGCTGTTATGCAACGACCGATAATCTAGTAATATAGGCGGAAATCACGACGGTAGCGACATCTTTTAGAATTTACTATTCACCAAGATGTGTCGTCATCTCTAGGTTCATGGCGCTCGCCTATTTCAGAGGTTCCCAAACATTTTTCGTCCTGTAGACTATTTGCTGATTTTTTTCTCCCGTAGACTGCCGAATATTGAATTTTTTAGTTCCACCAGATTCAAATGGGGGTCTATTTACGTGTACCTTATTTGAATCTCTTGAATCCCCAAACCTTTTTCTCGCTAATTTGGATCCCCAGCAAGACGAAATCGTTCCTGGGGGTTCATATAGGCCACTCTGGGAATCTGTGGCCTATTTTTTCTTTTGATTTTATTTTATTTATTACCCATCATTGCCATGTTAAAACCGGCTAAGAAAAGAAAAAGGGACTTTGAATGTCGTGCTTTTAAAGCAGAATTGAATCTAAAATACTTTGTCATAGAATTAAATGACAAAGTAGTAGGTTTATTATGTAATGACAGAACAACTATGGAAAAAGAGTACAATATACGAATACATCATCATTATCAAACTAAACACGCGACGCAACATTCAAAACTCACAGAAAATCAATTATCGCTAAATTTGGAAAGTTCCATCACAACACAATTTACATGTAAAAATAAATAATGATAATGACGCAGTTCTTAATCCAGTTTACGAATAGTTCATTCATTCGCCACTAAGAGATACTCTTTACCGATGGTGAATCGATTAAATCATGTTTGTTAGTTGAAGCCGAAGAAATGTGGCCAGAGAAAATGGATTTGTTTCGATTTGTCAGTTTTTAGGCGAGACCTAGTGTTAAAAGAATTCAAGAGTCAATTGAAATAGAGGGCAAAAAAATTCAAATGGTTTTCGTTGGGTCTACAGACATTACTGATGCTGCTGTTTATTTGAGGTGTCACTACTGAGTTTGAGATAACTGAAGAATTAGCTTCTATGAATAGTTTTCATGGAACAACAACAGACGAAGATATCTTCAAGGAAGTCGAGAAAATGCTAACACAGCAAAATTTCCAATGAAATCAATTAAAATGTATCACAAGTGATGTTGATAAAAATATGTGTGGAACGGGTCAAGGATTGGTTGGAGAAATTTTTAAGGCTTGTGAATAAACTAAATATTCAAAATCTATGGCAATTCATTGTATTATTCGTCGGTAAATTCTTTCTGAGAACTTCAATTTGTCATGTGTTATTACACCAATTGTGTCAGCAGCAGTACTGGATTAACCTTTAAGCAAAGTAAGCACGTGCTTAAAGCATCGAGGGAAAGAGAGGGGACCACTAAAATTTTTCATATCCGAATTTATCTGCAAATGTTGATTTGAATGACTTTGAAATACATTTTGAGGCTCAAATAATTGTCAAAAATGAATGTTTGGTTAATTGTGGCGATGGCAGAGATATTATTATGTCTGTAAAAGATGAAGAAAATTACAATTTAGCTAAAGATCCAGGTTTGTGGCTTGATTTCTCTGCTGATTATGTGTCTTATCTGAATGCTTGTGAACCCAGTTACTATCAACATCACAATGGGCCTTTTGACAAGTCTTATCGGCATTTTAGTATTTGCAAATTTCCAATAAGAAGTGTAAATGGACAACAAAATTAGTTAGTGCTTATGGCACCTGAGGGTTATAATTCAGCCCCAGTCAGCGGTTAACTTTATTCGCTCTCGTGGACTTAATCATCGTTAGTTTCGCGATGTTTTAATAGAGATCGAAGCCGAATTATCCTGATTCTCTACCATACAGCAGTTTGATGGCTCAGCAATGGAAAAATTAAATTGAGATTTTTTGACCTCAGAGAAGTAATAGAAGTTTTTCTAAATGAGTACAAAATGTAACTTGTTCTACAACACGTTTTCTTATTAAACGGAAATATATTATTCGAGTTTTTTTTTGTAAATGGCAGCAAATCGTGTATAAATATTATATAAAAATAATTATAAAAAATTGAATCTTTTTTTCTGTTGCTCTATGACCGATCTAAATATCTTCGAGTCCAAAAAAATTTGATGACCGCTGCCATAACTAATTACCTGCGTAAGTTGAGGAAATGAAGTACTTTACTTTCATTATCACACTGTCTCAGTAACACCGCTTTATAAATTACCAATTGTAACATAACGTTTTCAAAATGTATTATAAAATGGATAATATGGCAATTTCCTCCAACTTTTACTCTGTCCAGGAGTATAAATGCGCATACGCGTCCGCTGAAAATTCACTTTGAAGAAGTATATATCTATATGTACACCAAAAACCAAGCAATAAAATGCTCGTATATATTATTTATGTACTCGTATCAAATATACATTATACAACAATAGTATACATTGCAAACATTTAATAAAATCCAAAAATTAAAGCTAGATAGATTAATGAAAAACGTTCACCCAATTGTGCTACCGTAATTAAAAAACTCACTTCTGGAGAGGTTAATATGTACTCGATTCCAGGGGTTTTTTTCGATTTCAGCTTGCGAAGCCTCGTTAAGCGCGTAGTCTTCCTCTGAATCCCGAAATACCAACACCTGAGCCATCTCTGTTCACAACGATTACAATAAATTCTGCTTTTGATTAGATAATTATGGATATGAATACTTACATTTTGAAAACCACCAATTTTTCAACATCCTGATGTCCTATTATCGTTCAATACATTTAGCATTACAGTATACTTTTAAAACACTATTGTTTTATAAAGTAATATATTCAATGTATTTCTGCAGTCACTAAATAGTATTTTATTCGACTAATGTAAATTATTTCATGCCCATTTAGTGAGTTCTACGAGGTTTTTTCACTTCCGTAGTACTAACAACACACACAACATAAATCTCTCAGAAATGTATTATAACTATAGGTTTTAATTATACAGTATTCATTTTATAACAACAATACTTAACAGCGATATAACTACGATAGCATAAATTATTCATTACTGTGCCAGTAAGGTAAATTAAGCGATTATTTTGAATAATTTGAAGCCAAACTCTGCTTCAAGCTAAAATTCACGTTACGAGTAGGTATATACACCTAGTAATTTTGATTGCATTAAAATACAATTTAGTAAATTTTTGCGAGATTTTACGTCATTATTGTGCTTTGGAAATTTCAAATAATTAGATATTGTAAATTAAATGACTCTTGCCGGGAAAGTTTGTTTTCATCTTATTACTAAGCAAATGGGACGTGTTTGGTATTATTTTCACAACACACACGATATCGAGTATATGACCGGACGGCGACGTGTGACGTAAAGATGCTCAAATATGGTCAAAATACGTCATGTTATTTAGTTCAAAATATAAACTTTATTTTGATGTCGAAAACTCGATGGTCTACAAAAATACGGTACTTCTAGTCAATATATGATCGAGAGAAGAAGTTCTATTGAGATAACTGAAGTTCAACAGTGGATAATTGTTTGATATTCAAGACGTATTTTCTTGAAGTAGAGTACCTGAAATCTATATGTTTTTATAAATAATTTATTTTTGGATAGTAAATGATTATTCTGACGCTTTTTTTCTATACTCTAATACACGCTAACTATCTCTCAGGGAAACTTTTCAGAGGCACTTTAGACAGCTTAGAAAAGCACATCTTTGTTTAATACTTACCATAGAATAATGTGTCAGATAGTGTACGGGAGTAGTAAAACTAAGAGTATGGGTATATATTGCAATTTTTCATATTTTTTTCCTTTATTATTATGATATTTTATCAGTATTGTTGTCTTCCACGTGAGTAAGCTTAAGTTTAGATGAGCATTGTTTTAAAGTGTTACAGTAATACTAGTATTACATTATTATTATAATACTAGCTGAAACGCGTCATGCGTTGCTGCGCCAGTCAAAGAAACAAATTTTTCGCTCTTTGATTTTGTAAATAGTATTTTATTCAAGTGCTTTAGGATACACGATATTTTATCACATATTATGCAAAAATGAATAACTTTTTAGACTGTCCTACTTGTGAGCATGAGCAACATACGAGTATAATTGGCGATGGGAAAAACATGGATTTTCTCAATTTAATCCACACACTTGAAGCGATTGACCTTGTGCTTTGTTGGTTGTCATTGAAAAAGCAAGATGGAGACCTGTAATCGTTTAAAATCAAATGGCATGTCGGTGGGAATCATAGCAACACGACGAGTGAGGAGAGATTCTCCTTTTGATTTGCCATAGAAAATTGTCGCTTTGATGATGTTCGGCATTGTTTTTTCACAACAGCAAGCTTGGTTACATTGCATAATCGAGGTGGATTAAAGTTACGAAGAATAATTATACGCGCACCAATTTTGATTGACAATTTATGCGGTGGTATTCTCGAAAGGTCCAACGAATTTAATAATTCAATTGGATAATTTACAGTTTTGTCCGCATTCATAACACTGTCAATAGATTTGTAAGTCATTCGTGGTTTTTGTAATTGGTTGCAATTCGTAGGAATAATAGATGGCACAATAACACAAAAATTGGATGAAAATGAAATGCACTTTGTTTCTACGTCAATTAGAACATTTCTGATACCGATGTCTAATGGTTGTTTTAAAAATGTGGCTGCCAATGCATCTGCTGGAAATATACACTCATATTGGTGGTCAAAATATTTTTTTGTACATGTAGCCAAAGATGCGATACTTAGAAACAATCATTGAGTTCATCAGTTGGTGTCGATTTTGGTGTAACTGGAAGAATCTGTCGGATGTCGCCAGCTAATAAAATGAGAGTTCCACCAAATAATTGTGCATTTCCTCGAAAATATTGAAGAGTCGGATCACGCGCTTCAAGCGATTTTTATGTGCCATAATGCATTCATTCATTCAAACAATCAATATGCATGATTTTAGCAATTTTGCCAATTCAGAATCTTTGCCAATGTTACATGTTGGTGTATTGACAAATTGCAAATTCAATGGAATATTTCTGAATGAAGAATGCCTGAAAGAAATTCACCATAATATGCTTCGAGAATTTCAAAGCGAGGATATCAACAGCTACAGAAACTACTTGAAATGGATGAAGATACTTCAAATTTGTAGCTTTCAAGATATTACGTTTAATTTCCAGTCGAATTAAACATTTTAAAAACTTGTCAGAAGAACACTTTGATTTTTGGCAACAGGACAACAGGAGAGTGTTAGTTATGTAAGCCTAATACAGCAGTCGTATACCGCAACGCATCCTTTCAGGCAGTTTCTAAAAATAAGTGAGGTGATCTTTATTTAACCGTTTTTATTAATACAATGTTTATAATAATTTAATTACAAAATTAAAGTAGTATCAATTTCGACTATGGAAAAATAATTACCGTATTCTACGGACTATAAAACGCACCTTAATTTTTAAGCAATTTAAAAAAAAAACATTTTTATTATTTTTATTATTAAATTGCAAAGCCAGACTAAAACAAATCGTAGGTTATAAAACCGAACTGACCTTTAAAATCCCTGAAATTCGTCATCTGAACTTTCTTCTTCTTCCTCTTCATCGGCATCGTTGTCCTCTTCGATGTTCTTCATTGCCATCGAGAGCGTTACTTATGTCACACTTCTTGAAAGATTTAACAATAATATCTTCTCTCACCTTCTATCTACACCACGACTGTTTTATCCACTGACACACTTGTTTGATTGTAGGAGATTTAAAGCTCCATTCGGCGTGAATTCATGTTGAATTTCATCCATCATCCATTTGTTCCATTCCTCTCTTATATACATGGTTTATTTATTGAGACATCAAAAGGTTGCAATTGTAAAGAAAGTTCTTCCGGAATAACAGCAAGCTCTGTATTTCCCTGTCTTAATGTCTCTTTCAGAGAAATTTTCAAATGACTTCTAAACTGATCTGCCACAAGAAGAGAGCTCTTTTTCAATAAAGTACATTTCCTTTTCTCTCATACTCTATATTTTCATACCAGCCTCGTCCATCCAACCCTTATCATGTACATGAACAACACATGGCGGTATTTCAGAAGGTTTTGGCATTGTTTTGCGCTTGAAAATGATCATTAGATTAAGTTTAGTATCGTCAGTCAGCACAACATGAAAGGACAACATTGTAGTGCGTTTTTTCATGTCCACTTGTTTTTATAGTTACAGTTTTAGCACCTTTCATGGCAATAGTTCTGTTACTCGGCACATCAAATGTCAGAGGAGTTTCGTCCATATTTGCTATTTGGCTTAGTTCCACACTGGTTTTCTTTCGATGTTAAATAATAAAACGATGGATAGATAATATTTTCTCCTCATACTCTTGTGGCATTTTCTGAAATATTTTGGCTTTGGTTCGCATGCTAAGTCCATGACACTTCATAAATTTGTAGCACCAAGCGACTCCACCCTTAAAATCTGTTAAGTTCCACTGTAGCGCTAGCTTACGAGCGTGTATTTTAATCATTTTTGTATTAAGCCCAATGCCATTTTGACGGTGTCCTTGAATCCATTTCAATACGTCATCTTCTAGTT